>JAVSCE010007333.1:0-82609 GCA_032199065.1 Smutsia gigantea | reverse complement strand
AGCCAGAGCAATGCTGAGAGGGAAATTCATAGCTCTAAGTGCTTGCATCAGAAAAGACGAGTTTCAAATCAGTAAGTTCCCAGCTCAAGAAACTAGAAAGTAAGGCCAAAATAAACCCAAAGCAAGGAAAATAAAGGAAATAATGACAAGAGCAGAAATCAAAACTATTGAAAATAGAAAAAGCAGAGGAAATCCAGGAAATATAAGGCAGTTTTTTAAAAGAATAAAAAAAAATTGATAAACCTCCAGAAAGACTGAGAAAAATTAATAGAATACACAAATTGCCAACATCAGATATAAAACAACAAATATAACTACAGATCCTGTAGCCATTAAAGAAAGAAAGGAATAATATGAACAACTGAACTTTCGTATATATGACAACTTAGAAGAAATGGACCAGTTCCCCAAAAACTACGAACAACCAAAACTCAGCCAAGATGAAATAGATAACTTGAGTAGTTATATAACATTTTTGGAAAAAAAAATTGAACTTGCACCAAAAACTTCCTAAAAAATAGATATCCAGACCCAAATGGTTTCACTGGAAAATGTCACCAAACATTTAAAGAGGAATTACACAGTTGCCTGTAGGAAACAGCAGAGAAAGGAAGGTCTTATGAGCCCAATATAAACCAATAATATCCAAATTATGTAAATAACTCATACAACTCAATAACAAAACAAAACAAAATCTGATTTTAAAACAGGCAAAGGACTTGATTTCCAAAGAAGACATACAGATGGCCAAGTACATGAAAAGTGACCCACATCACTAGTCATCAGTGAGGGTCACAACCACAGTGAGATGTCACCTCACACCTGTCAGAATGGCCATCATCAAGAAAAAGATAAAAAACGCTGGTGAGGATGTGGAAAAAAGGGGGCCCTCATGCACTGTTGGTGGGAATATAAATTGGTGCAGCCACTGTGGAAAGCAGTATGTAGAACTCTAAAAATAGAACTACTATGTGATCCAGCAACCCCACTTCTGGGTATGTATCCAGGAGAAGTGAAATCAAGATCTTAAAGGGATGCCTGTCACATGGTCACAACAGCCAAGACGCGGAGACAGCCTAAGTGTCCATCGGTGGATGAGTGGACAAAGAGGCTGCGGCACATGTCTGTACACACAGTAAAGTATATTACTCAGCTATGAGGAAGGAGATCCTGCCTCTGCGACAACATGGGTGAGCCGGGAGGGCGTCATGCTCGGTGAAGCACGTCAGACAAAGACAGAGGCGCGATCTCACTTCTTCTTGGAATCTAAAAAAGCTGAGCTCGTAGAAACAGAGAGCAGACCAGTGGTTTCCAGAGGCCAGGGGTGGGGAGATGGGGAGCTGCTGGTCAGAGAGCACAAGCCCTCAGTTATAAGATGAATAAGCTCTGGGGATCCCGTGTACAGCACAGTAAGTCTAATTTACAATACTGTACGGAATACTCTAAAGTTGCTAAGACAGTAAATCTTCAATGTTCTTGCCACATATACACAAAAAAAAGTTATGTGTGATAGTGGATATGTTAACTAACCTCACTGAGGTAATCATCTCACAGTGTGTATATACTCATATATATATAATCACATTGCACACCTTAAACTGACACAATCACTTATCAGTCACATCTCAATAAAACTGGGAAAAACAGAGGATACACCTAAATTAAATAGGCAAAATGTGTCCTTCATATTTATTTATCATTTAGAACCCTGTTGTCTCTGGACATAGTTACATGCTCCTTTCTATATATAAAAAATGAAACCAGATATTTCAAATGAAAGGAAACAGTTTAATTATTTTAGGCTACATGAGAAATATCTTGCTCAGGAAATGTCCTTCCCATCCACCTCAAGTTCCTTTTAGCATCTGGTTGAGTTGAAGAGAAAATGGTCTTCTGATATTAAATCAATATCAAAGCAGGATACAAAGACTGTTTTATATCAGGTTTCCATAATGCCAGTGTTGACTATGCGAAAATGCTTAAAATGATGCCGTGGTCTTGCCAACAATAGACTCAAAAGTGCAATTTTGGCAAAATAAATAAAATGGTGGTTAAAAAATGATTTTCTTTTGCAATGATCTCATAGGGCACAACAATGAAATCAAGGACACATATCTTACAAGGCTTGTTGAATGTATGGGGGATGGTGAAAAGAAAAGCCATAGTCATATATTAAATAATGTAGAAGGAGGTGAAAGAGATGGAGAGGACACCAAAATCCACTGTGTGCCTACTAAGCGCCAGGCACTTTGCAGAAATCAGCCTCACACCAGTCCCTGGAGTGCACTACCCACATCTGCTCCATGGCTCGATCCTGGCCGCACAGCTGCCTGAAGGGTTCTCTCTGGGGGTCAGGCCGAGTCACGTGTCTTTAAATCTCTCCAGGTGACGGCAGTTCACAGCCAAGGCCCCATCCCTGGGTGGCCCCAAGACCAAGGTGCACCTAGTGCCATGGCCCGCAGCCCATTCCCAGTGCCAGGCTTCCTGGTTCGGGGGCTTTTCCTCTTCACAGCCACCAGGTTTGTCTTCTTTCAGATCTCCAGCTTGTCAGGCTAAGGAAGAGATTGTGTGCTTCCTGGGTGCGGGCCTGGGTGTGCAGTGTCCCCAGATGTCACCCCTGTGCCCAGGAGCCCCAGAGCTTGCCTCCACAGCCCTGTGCTGGGTGTGGCCTTCCAGGCCAGTCCTCCTCTGAGGCCACCCTCCCCACAATGACCTCAAATGCCACACCACCTTATCCTTAAACGTTTGGGCTGAGCGTCGATATTTAACCAGGAAAACAAACATGTAACACAGCTGAACAGAGAGCTAGCCATCTTTCTTCTGCTCAGCCCTCTTTCTTTCGGGGAAACCACCTCCATGGAAACGGGGCATAAAAATCGCTGCCCTAATGATGAACTAGCAGAAAGAGAAATCAAGAAAACAATTCCATTCACAATTGCATCAAAAAGAATAAAATACCTAGGAATAAACCTAACCAAGGAAGTGAAAGACTTATACTCTGAAAACTACAAGACACTCATGAGAGAAATTAAAGAAGAAACCAATAAATGGAAACACATTTCATGCTCATGGAAAGGAAGAATTAATATTGTCAAAATGGCCATCCTGCCTAAAGCAATCTACACATTCAATGCAATCCCTATCAAAATACCAACAGCATTCTTCAGTGAACTGGAGCAAATAGTTCTTAAATTCATGTGGAACCACAAAAGACCCCGAATAGCCAAAGCAATCCTGAGAAGGAAGAATAAAGCAGGGGGAATTACACTCCCTGACTTCAAGTCTACTACAAAGCCACAGTAATCAAGACAATTTGGTACTGGCACAAGAACAGACCCATAGGCCAATGGAACAGACTAGAGAGTCCAGATATAAACCCAAGCATATATGGTCAATTAATATACGATAAGGAGCCATGGATATACAATGGGGAAATGACAGCCTCTTCGACAGCTGGTGTTGGCAAAACTGGACAGCTACATATAAGAGAATGAAACTGGATTATCGTCTAACCCCATACACAAAAGTAAAGGTCCTGAATGTAAGCCATGAAACCATAAAACTCTTAGGAAAAAACATAGGCAAAAATCTCTTGGACATAAACATGAGCAACTTCTTCATGAACATATCTCCCCGGGCAAGGGAAACAAAAGCAAAAATGAACAAGTAGGACTATATCAAACAGTATGGGAGAATATATTCATAAGTGACATATCCGATAAGGGGTTGACATCCAAATTATATAAACAGCTCATGCACCTCAACAAACAAAATGCAAATAAGCCAATTAAAAAAATGGGCAGAGATCTGAACAGACACTTCTCCAAAGAAGAAATTCAGATGGCCAACAGGCACATGAAAAGATGCTGCACATTGCTAATCATCAGAGAAATGCAGATTAAAACCACAATGAGATATCACCTCACACCAGTTAGGATGGCCACCATCCAAAAGACAAACAACAACAAATGTTGGCAAGGATGTGGAGAAAGGGGAACCCTCCTACACTGCTGGTGGGAATGTCAACTAGTTCAACCATTGTGGAAAGCAGTATGGAGATTCCTCAAAAAATTCAAAATAGAAATACCATTTGACCCAGGAATTCCACTCCTAGGAATTTACCCTAAGAATGTAGCAGCCCAGTTTGAAAAAGACAGATGCACCCCTATGTTTATCGCAGCACTATTTACAATAGCCAAGAAATGGAAGCAGCTTAAGTGTCCATCAGTAGATGAATGGATAAAGAAGAGGTGGTACATATACACAATGGAATACTATTCAGCCATAAGAAGAAAACAAATCCTACCATTTGCAACAACATGGATGGAGCTAGAGGGTATTATGCTCAGTGAAATAAGCCAGGTAGAGAAAGACAAGTATCAACTGAATTCACTCATCTGTGGAGTATAGGAACAAAGGAAAAACTGAAGGAACAAAACAGCAGCAGACTCACAGAACCCAAGACTGGACTAACAGTTGCCAAAGGGAAAGGGACTGGGGAGGATGGGTGGGAAGGGAGGGACAAGGGGAGAAAAGGGGCCTTACGATTAGCAGACATAATGTAGTGGGGGGGGTGGATATGGGGAAGGCAGTATAACACAGAGAAGACAAGTAGTGACTCTATAGCATCTTACTATGCTGATGGACAGTGACTGTAACGGGGTATGCGGGGGGGGACTTGATAATAGGGGGAGTCTAGTAACCGTAATAATGTTGATCATGTTATCATACATTAATGATAGCAAAAAAAAAGTGTATTAAACAGACAAAAACTTCAAAAAAAATCGCTGCCCTGTCCACCTGTGGGGTTGAGATGAGCACACGGTTCGGTACACACAACGTGTCGTGAGTGCTACGATGCAGCCTCGCTGAGCTGCAGCGCCCATGCCAGCGGAGAAGCCTCGGTGTGAGGTGCCACACGAGGTGCCAGCGTGCCGGGCTCCCCAGCGTCCGGCTGCTCTCTCCTGTCGGGCAGGGACCCCGGTGCTGGGCTGCTCAGGTCCCTGCGGCTCGGTGCCCGGGCGGGAAGGCTGCGCCAGGCCTCCTCCAGCCGGAGCCGCCCCCAACCCTGGACCGTGGCCACCTCCGCTCACCCTTCTTGGCCCGAGGAGCACCATCCGTCCCGGCCCTGTGGCGCCGGCTGGCCGTGGTCCATCGCCGTCAGCGGCTTCCCCTCCCATCCTGTCCGGAAGGGCCTCGGTGCCCGGGAATGGCCGGCGCCAGGCGAGGGCCTGGCCTGGGAACCGCCTCTGCCCGGAGCGCTGCCTCTGACCGTGGGCTCCTGGGGGGCAGAGGCCACCTTTTATTAATACCTGCATCCCCGTATTGACATATTGCCTTCCAACAAGCGTTCACTATGGATAAATCAGTTGAACACTGATTAAATGTGATTCAAAAGGCACTTAAGGGAAAGACCGTTCAGGAGTCATAAATATTCAGAGGGAGGCCAAGGAGGAAGCACACCGAGCAGCCTGTGGGGCTCCGAAAGCCTCCTTCTCCCAGTGCGGCCCGTGCCGCCCGCGGTGTGTGATATGCCTTCATGGGACGTGAAACCAATACTGGAAAATGGCTATTTCTTCAAATTGGCAAGGACTCAACCTTCCTTAAATGATGCAGTTTCCTTGAAGACAGAGGCAGTCTCGCTTTGTGAGGCCCCTGAAGGTCCACCGGCTGGGCTGCATCCCCAGACCGGGTACAGGGGCGCCTGGTGGGCGTGGACTCCCTCCCGCTGCTGACACGGCGCTTTGCCTTGCCCACCAATTCATTTATTTCCGCCTTTCAGTATTCCTATTGCAGGTTACGAGTAAGGGGTTCTCTGAATTTGTGACTGTGAGAAACGAATGCCTTCTTTGCAAAGTAAAGG
Source organism: Smutsia gigantea (assembly GCA_032199065.1). Classification (NCBI taxonomy): domain Eukaryota; kingdom Metazoa; phylum Chordata; class Mammalia; order Pholidota; family Manidae; genus Smutsia; species Smutsia gigantea. Next base: position 76,746 of record JAVSCE010007333.1, on the reverse strand, counting down.
AAGGTGCCCCACACTCCGGGATCCTGGGTTTAGCAACCATTCTCTCTGCTCTGCCTCTGTCTCACAGAACTGGACTTGCCCTTGAAGGCTTATTTCCAGCCTGAGGACTCTGTCCAGTCTCCTTTTTTCTGGAAGTGACCATAGCAACTGGTCTTTTTTCAAAATCTCTCTGGCTTCCTCTGCACCTGCAGATGGAGTGTCTGGAACGTTCTGGAGATTTCTGGAGTGGCCTTAACATGGTTTTCCTGGAGTCTGCTAAAGTGTTTCATTTATCTTTAATGCCTTCTTGGATGACCTAAAGCATTTTGCTGTGCTCATAAACTGTTGTTTTAGGAGACTGAATATAGATATTTTCTGTAATCTGAGTTCCCTTCAACCACATATGCAAACAGATCACTATTGGAGACCTGCCAAAGCCGACCGGACTTCTCAGTTTTCCAAAATGCATTCAGAGTCAAACCTTCCTTATTTTGGCTGGTGGAGAAACTACAGAAACGCAAGTGAGGAAGGGGCCTCGACAGCCACACTGACCCATTTCCTTCCCCACAGAAGGACGCACTTCTGTACCCCTTGGGGTAATCAGCCTCATCCTCGTGGTCCTCCCGAGGTGACCCCAGGTCCTCCCTGCAATTGATTCCTACTGGAATGTCTCCTTTGTGCAACCCAGACACAAAAACCTAGCTGAAGAGTCATCTCTGCCAGAGAACTTCTCCCAGTCACAACGTGAGCCCGTGTGTCTAGTCTCTGTGTTCTTTGCTCTGTGCAGGTGGCCTCATCAAGCCCAGTGCCTGGGCCGGACGCCAGCCGCCTCGGGGTCTCTGCTGGGGGCTTGCGGGCTGAATGTGCACACAGGCTCTGCGTGTGCTCCTCTCTCGGGCCCCAAGATCCAGGTAGAAACAGACCTGGGCGCCTGCACCTTCCTGCAGGTCTTCCGTGGCCTTTCCCTGCCCAGCAGACACCATACCCGTGAAGCTGCAGCCCTGGGACATCCTCAGCTGCCTGGTGGCTGCCTTGTCCAGACACGACCATCCCAGGGCCTTGCCTCGCCCGCTGGAGACACTCCACAGAGCGGTCCTTTCACACAAGGTGCTGGTCAGCCGGGAGGCGCCTGGGGAACCCGGCCCCACCAGTTCATCCCCCACACAACGCTTCTCTGTGCCCCTCATGGCACACTCTCTGTCCATCGAGCACTCAGCCAGGAAGTCCTGAATCCCTGCCACGCCAGCCCAGGCGTCATGAGGAAGCTGGCGGGGTGCTGAACGCACGGGGAGCCCTCAGGGTCTCAGGACCTCCTCATGCCCGCTCCTGGCAACTCACCCAAAGCTGGCCCTGAGACTAGAAGGGGCCTTCGCAAAGGGGACTGAATGGCATGTCCCCAGACCAGGCCCAACGTCCGTCCGTCTCCATCCGGGTCTCGGAGGCAGCATGGTGACGCATGGGTGAGGAGCCATCCATGATTTTCTAGCTGCCTGACCCTGGGCTAGTGACTTGTCTTCCTGGGTGAGGGTGTCCTCGCCTCCGAAGCTCCATGTCACAGGGCCGTGGCAAACTCTCATGGTTTCTGCCATTATCCTTCCGAAGACTCCTTTAGCTTAGCACCGGTGGGCACGGTCATCTCAGCCTGACCTGTCCTTCTGCACATGTCTGCACCGTGAGCCCCTGATTTTCCTACACGTTCAACGTTTATGGTTATCGGGCTGGTTGCTTTATAAAACAGCTAAGATTAATTAATAACAGTAAAATGAACGTGGTTCTCTGTCAGGTACATATTCTGAGTCATTTTAAGGAACATATTTGCATCAACAATTCGGTGTTCTTTATTCCTGAAAAGTCTGTAATAGTCTGCTATTTTGGAAAATGCATAGTAGTCATAATATGCAGGCATGTCTATGTGCCAAGCACAGTTCTAAGTGTGCTATAGACATTAATTTAATCCTTACAACAATCCTGTGAGTACAATTATTATCCCCATTTTAAAGATGAGGAAACTGAGGCACAGAGAAGCTCATCGAGTGTGCAGGTCAGACAGCTGGAGAGGTTCAAATCCGGGGAGGCTGCCTCCAAAGAGCATGGTGGTAGTCAGCACCTTCCTACTTAGAAAATCATGTATTTTCTTGGAACTGAAGATCCATTCCTAATAATGTTCTCTAAATCATTTTTGAGCATGAATGTTCTGGATTGACAATTATGGGATGGATGGACAGACGGCAGGTAAGAGAGAGACTGTGCTCTATTCTCCATGGTCCGAGAATTCTACGACATGATGTTTGCTTCCTTTCCATGTTAATCTGGAAACAGCATACTGGGGCTGCCGGAATGGCCCCCTTAGAAACTAGTACTGGTGTAGCCCTGCCCTTCTGCCCTCACTGCGTTTATGACCAAGTGTGCGGCAGGCAGCATCCGGGTTCCCTGCCAAGGTGCCCTGAGCCTGTCTTTCCACCTGGGCCTGACATGTCCTAAATCCAAACATGGTGATCCCATTCTCACCATGTTCCTGTTAAAACTTTTGACAAGTTAAAAAGTCAAAACTTATTTTTGCTCTTAACAGGCACTTTCCCAGAGTTAAGACTTTGTCATCTTAGTCTATTTAACAATTTAAAACTGTGATTTGACACAACGAAGACACCACTGGATGGCAGAATAACATATCTCCTTAAGTGTTGAGGGATCACAAAACAATAGAGATAAAACCAAACATGTAAATGAGATAAACTCCAGTAAAGGCCAAAGACTTTAAGGTCTGCTGTATGAGATGGAGTTTCCCAGGAATCTGATAGAGAACTGATGCATTTTATGTCACAAGTAGACAGGAAGAGCAAAAGCTTAAAAAGCTGCAACTTAGTCTCTATAACACTCTCTTTGCCTGTAGATATCCTGTGTGGATTATTTTGTTTGTACTGACATTCATAAAAGCAGTTTATTCTTATTTTTCAGCATTGCATTTTGATGGTACATTAGTAATGATAAGTCCATCTAAATTATGAATCGGTGCGTAAGTAGGTTTGTTGGGAAAGGAAAGCCCAGATACTCATGACTCAAATGATGTTGTGTTATGTGATGTTGTGGGGCCAGCAAGGCACAAAATGTGAATTTATCAGTATTTCAGAGAAACCGAAACAACCCACCTATTAGAAAGAAATGTTGTTAATTAGGCTTGTTGATTCTACATTTTGTCCAATTTTCCGTACGGAGAAGGAGTGTGTTCATAATCTTACACTTGTACATACTAAAGTAATAGCATGATTTTAAAGAACTGTTGAGACTGTGGAGCCACAGTATTTTTTCTTTTGACTGAGATCCCTGTATTTCTCAGGTCTGAGAAGCAGTAACAAGATAGTTTACATTTATATTGTACTGTGAACATATAATATTTATAAATGAAATGTTGGCTCTATTCTGTCTTTTGGGGTTAAGAAATTTCAAAAGTGTTATGTATTAAGTAATTCTTACTTTGTTTCAAAAGTTCTACGTGCCACCACCTGGGTGACTCATGCACTTCCTTCTGCCAGGGTTCCATCTGCCCGCGGGTGACCTGACACTACAATGCCGTTGCTTCAGGGAGGTGAGCATGGAGACTTAGGAGCGGCTGGGAGTGTCAGTTCAATCACAGGGAGAAGCTCTGTGTGCGAATATGCATGTCTTTTTTTAAAAACGTATTCATAGTGAACTTTATTTACAGCGTTCAGACATGCTCTCCACTCCTCTTATTCTGAATTATGTAAATAAAAATTGGCTTCATCTACTCATCATTCTGTTTCCCAAAGATGTGTCTTTTCTTTTGTTTATTTTCCACTGGTAAGTAAAACATGTTCCTCCATCAGTCTTTTTATGAAAGTCTCTCTGTATATTTGAAAATCTTAATTGCCTTCTGGGCTTTTCCTAGCTTTTATTTCTCCAGTTTGGCAACCAAGAGAATACACAGATTTCCAGGGCCAGAAATCAGGGGGCGATATTTTCTGCTCTGTTTCCAGCATCCTCCATGATGACGAACAGCAACATTTCACTGACGTTTTTGCTGACCACAGCAGCACACTGGGCAAGGACACTTCCCCTGAATGCGTCTCTCGGCCTCCACCCACCCTGTCTGCGGAGAGGCTCCGCACCCCCACCTGCCTTCCTGCCTTTCACCTTGGTCTTCCTGTCACTCAGCCCAGAAATCTCAGGTTCACCCTTGACTCCTCCTTACCCGCCTCTTGTCACCAGTGTAGCTGCTCTTCTTTCTAAGATCCTCCCAAGCCCACCCTATTCTCTTCCCTTCCATCGTTAGACCTCAGTTCCTGCCTCCCCTCATTCAAGAGGTTTAGTACCGGTGAGAAGCCGGGCTCTGCCGGCGCGAGCAGTCCAGCAAGAAGGAGCCTCAGTGCGTCCTCGGGAGCTCACAAGCCAGGCAAGCTGAGGGTCCCTGGCAAGGGCACACGGGCACAGCGCACGGGCAGAGGGGCCATCAGCCGTGACAAGAGGTGTTGCCAGAGTGGCTTGTTCCAAGCATCCTGCCCAACTGAGGACTTCGTGACAGGTGGTGGGAACCTCCGAGAGGGACAAGAAGAAAGGATAAAATGTGCACAGGCCGGGGACCCTGCCCCACATACCCAACTCGCAAGGCTGGGGTACCCAGGGCTGCCCTGAGAGGATGGTGTGGCTTTAATGAGCACATAGGGGCTTACCTGGGACCCAGCAGCCTCTGCGAACCGTCTGCAGGGTGGTCGTGCCCAGCACACACTGTTACTAGGAAAATGGGGTGTGAATCACGAGTTTACAGAGAGGAAGACATTTAAACAGCGTCACACCACCCTGCCGGCCAAGGGGCTGAGGTGGGCGCTCTGCTCTGCCTGCAGCTCCCCACCCTGGTGCCCGGTCGGCCCCTGCATGTCTGCTGTGACCTGCAGGTTCACCGGGGGCTTTGTGCGGTTACCTGTAAGCCTCCCACCATTGGTGAGGTGGGCATTCGAGCTCCCAATTGTGGGTGCAGAAATCAGACCTCGGCAGGCACCTATTCAAGAGGGCAGGTGGAACCCCACTCCTAAAGTCAGTGACGCGCTGAGAACATGCTCCACGAGATGACTTGGCATAAGGAAGCCGGGTAAGGATGCCGCCGCGAGGCCAGAGCAGGGTGGAGGCTCGCCTGACTTGGCGTCAGGCCATGGAAGACCCAGCACAGTGCCAGAACACGGTGCCCGGCCAGCCGTCTCCCCCAAGGGGGCCTTCCCCCCACTGTGGCTGCTGACCCCGCGGCCATGGGCGGGTCTAGTCCCTCCCAGCCTCAGCCCGGCTCCTGCAGACATCCCAGGCCAGCCCCCGTTGTCGGCACAGCCATGGCGCCCCCAGTGCCTCCCCAGTGAGAGGCGCCTGGCTGTGAGTGTTCGTGTCCCGCACAGCACTAGTACCTCCTCTGGAGGCCACAGAAATGTGTCACAAGCTAGTGTCGTTGACGCGTGTGATTGACATTTTTATGAAAAAAGTTCTCAGTGGAACATTGCTGTGGCTCTGATGAAGATAACCGTTTACATTAAATTATCTCTTGAACTAATTTTTGGTAACGCAGTAACAAGAAAACTGCCTTAACATAATGGATTTGGGGGCATAATTTAAAAATACAAGTTTGAAGGAGTTTTTTCTGTCACCCTGCATTTGAAGGACTATTTCCTAAACTCACAGGAACCCTCCCCAAGAGGAATTCAAGTCGAGGTCTTTTCCCACGTTCTGAGCCGTGGCGCAGGCACGGAGCTGTGGCATCCAACCGGGGAGGCTGCGATGAGACAGGCAGGAGAGGCAGCCGCGGTCGTGGGGACGTGGGACGAGCATCACGATTAGTGTTTCCTGCCTGTGATGACAGATGCCGACATACAAACAGTAAGAACAGGAGGGACCCCATCTTGTGGCTGAGATTCCACTTTAAAACCAGGGAGTTAGGAGGGAAGATTCCTAACATATTTTAGGGTGTTTAGCCAACATCTGACCCTGTCTCCAGGCAGGGCAGGCAGCTCTAAATGGCATGTTTCCACTGCTTGAGGGGAACCACTATCTTGGAGAAGAACAGGACCAACACATTCCTTGGGTTAAGTTTATCTTACAGAATATCTAGAGGACAGACTACAGGTAATGTCATAATGTCTCTCACCAGAGACAGACAGCATGAGACCACGTCAGCCTACCTCCCTGGGCCTTTACCCCATTCTTGAAATCCTTGAAAACCCAAATCCTAAGCCTTCAGTGCCTCCTCTCTGAGGTCGCCTGCATCTCACCTGAGTGTGTACCTTATCAAATAAACCCTCTTGCTGAATAAGCCTGTTGCGCTTCGTCTCTGCACTTCATGATAAAGACAAGAACTCGCCAACTCCACCTCTGGTGGTAAATGTCTTTGTCACTTTGCTACTTCACCCAGTTTTCTAGACTTGAGCACAAGTCCTCTCTCTCACTGTCCTACTTCAAACAAGTAGGGAGGGGCTCCTGAAAGCTCTGATTTGGGCTTGCAAGTTCCTGTTGCCTGGGTGACCCGGACTGGATTGCAGCTGTACTGATGCCAGGGTTCTTGTTTGTGGAGTCAAAGAATGAACTTAGCAAACACCCAAGGTAGGAGAGCCAGGGTAGAGGCTTTTATTTAGAGATACAGTGAGAGGACAGAGCTCCTGGCTCACACCAGGAGGGAACAAAAGAGCCCGGGGGTGGTGCGTTGTCTAGGAGATTTATAGGCAGTTGAGGATTTTGGGGAACTGATAAAGGGCTTAGGGTGTGGACTTGTTAAAAGTGGTCCTAGGATGTTTGTCCTTGATGAGACATTAAGTCTCTTTTAGCAAGCTAAAGTGAATCTTACACATGATTACAAATGATTAGCATAATAAAAACATGGGCTACTTTCCTTTACCTGGGGAATATCAACTGATCTCACTGAAGAATGACTCTAGAGCTTAATGTTTAACACAGAGTTTGGGTAGGGGGGTTTCCTTGCATGTAGTACATTGCTCTGACTGTAACTACCCTGCGAACTAAAGAAAAGCTGACCCCATGCCCGAGGTCACCAGAAAATTTCTCAGGCCTAAGTGTTAAAAGTTTTTTAATCTGGGAGTCTCAAAACAGCTACCCTTGGAAACATAGACTTTCTACATCTGTAATGCTCTGCTAATTAAAACCAGGTTAAAGCTAAACAAAGCGAGCGTCACCACACCTGTTCTCCTTGCGCCTACTGCTCAGGGACATAAGATAAGACAAGGGAGAAAGCTGCCCTCCACCCTGATGCCCTGTGGCACCAAGGCGTGTGTTGACCCGTGAAACTCCACCTTCCTTTCCTGTCTCCCCAGGGGTAGAAAACCTGGGTCTGACTTGGGCCCCTTGAAACCTTTCCCCTGCCCGTGGGAGTAGTGTTTCTGGGCTTATAAGGGAGCCAGGCTCCCGTGAAGCTCCATATTCATTTCAAGGTGACTTAAATGAATTTTTTGCCGCCAACACCGTGCACAGGGCTTCTGATTTTCTTTTGGCTGCAGGCATGACAAGCATGGGGAAACTGTGAGCTGGCCCACCAGCATTCAGGGAGCACAGGGGTGGGAGAATTTTGCAAGGGAAAGTGCAGCCTCCCTAGACCCAGGGCTGCGCAGGCCTGCGCCGGCAGTCCCCGCGCCCCCTTCCCTGGCACCGTGTTCCCTTCCGTTTGCCCTTACTTTGCTGCTGAATCAGCACAGGGTGAAAATGCAATCAGATCAATTAATTGCTACTAGATGCTGTGGCCGTGGAGGAGGGTGGCGTCCATCCCATCAGACACGTGGCCATGGCTGCTTCGGGATAAACTGCCCAGTGGGAAGAACTAAGTGGAGCGCAGCCCACCCCCTTTCCGCAGCCTCTGCTGTCCTCACCCAGTAACTTGGGAACCCAAAGTCCTTCCCCTGCTTCCCTATTTTAAAGCTTAGCTCACTCTCAAGGTGGTAAAAATCAGATAAACTAGTTTTCTTTAAGAATAAATAGGATGATGAGGCTCGGAGTGTTTACTTCCTGGCGGGTTTTCTGTCCCACTGGTGACAGTCCCTTCAAGTTGGAAAGCTTGCTTAGTCTGTGCTACTGTTGGTGGATAATCACCCAGGTCTCTCACATTTCTGCATGTCCTACAAGCACTGACCGTCCTTTGTCACCAGCTGCCTTTTCCAGAATGTCTGTATAGCATGCAGCCTTGCAAGGCAGAGACGGTGAGTCCCTGTGGAGCGGAGGTGGGCGAGCCCACTGCCCGTGAGAACTGGGTCGGGTTCCCCGAGCTCAGGGAGTCTGCCCCCGGGGCCCCACTGTGTCACCTGGAGGCCACAGCTTGGTAAGTGAGAAGGTAACGTCTAGAAATACACCACCATTTCTGTGAACATGAGACAACTGCTCACACACACCCTTTCAGGAACATGTACGGAGGCAAATCCATAAAAACATTAGGGAAGAATGAGCAGGAGATTCAGGGCAGTGGTTGCAGGGGAGGCAGCAGAAGGGGGTGGCACGGGGTTGGGTGGGGTCACACCGGCAACGGTCGGCTGCGGTCAAAGTCCCAGCTTTGCTTGGGGTGGTGGGTTTAAAGAGGCCATCCCTCCATCAGAACCACCTAGTCACTCACCCCCACCCATCGGCCAGCAGTGAAAGTGTGCTGTGCACCGGGGATCATGTGCTGTGGGCCTGAGTGTGGCTGGATAGACAGCTAGGGAGAGGTAATACATTCATGACATTAATAAATGGCTGGATGTCTGGATAAATAAATAAGGGAATAAAGCTTGACCAAAAAAATTCTTCCTTCCTGAGGCTCTATCTGGAAGATGAAATGAGAAGACGCCAGGGGAGCCGTGGTTTGGAGGAACTGGTGCCGTGTGGCAGACTTGGCTTTACCATCCATGCCTCATGGTGGCAACCTCTCACACCCCGAGGACAAAGCCACCACCAAGCCCTCAGCCAGCACCCTGTAACTGCGCCAGGTGTCCAGGCAGGCCCACTGTGGCAGTAACAGGCCTCCCAGGAAAGCACACTGACCGGCTTCTCTGAGCAGCCCCTAAAGTCCCACGGGACTGAGACACCCTGGAAACAACATGGACGTGGGGTTCCTTGTGCCTGTGGAGAGCTTACCAGGCCGCCGGCATGATGCTGTGCTCACGGGAGCTCCGGCTGAACTGTGAACTATGAGCCCGTGCCAGGCCTGCCCAGGTCACTGCCAGGTCCTGGCGGGCAAGACCACGTGGGCCCTAACTGTGCTTGGCTTGCAGACGGCATCCTTGGCATCCGGCCGTGCAGGCAGAGCCTCTCTGCACATCTGTCTGTGCCCAGAATTGGGGGAGGGAGGGGGTTCCGACTCTCCTAGGTCTCCTGGCTTGGAGTAAATGTTCCAAGGTAATTTCCCTCAAAGGCAGAATTGCCCAGGGCTGGGAAAGGTTTGCATGATCCCAGAATAAGGAACTGTGTGTGTGGCTTAATATTACTTTGGAGGCAATAAAATATTAATCCCTGAAAAGCAGCACCCCAGGGCGCACGCGACGCAGGGCCTTGCTGGAGGACTCGCCATGAACGGGCTTTACGGCCCCGGGCGAGCGCCATCACTTTGCGCCTCCTGTCAGGAGGCGGGGAGCGCGGCAGGGGCCTCCCGGTCCCTTCTGGCACTGGGATGCTAGAGCGGTGCTTCACTCTCACTCCCTGTACCGAGAGCAGAGATCCATTCCCAGGCCTGGAAGGGCATCAGAAGATACAGATTCTGTTTCCGGTGTGGCGGCCAGCACCCTACCTCCTCGGCTGCCCAGGCATCATCGGCAGGTCCTCGAGGCTGCGGCCCTCCCTCCGTGGCTCCGGGTAGCAGTACTGGGCAGCCGCCAGCCCAGGAAGAGCCCTTAGGGTCTGAAGTGTCTGACCTCATCAGAAGAGGTGCCCTGTGAATCCTCGACACTCAACGTACGAGGGAACCCAGAAGAGGTTCACACTCGGGGTGACTTTCCCTGTGTGGCTCAATAAGCTCTACACTCCCGGGGGCGTCCAGCTGGCTGACAGTGGAGGACGGCGCCCTGGCCTGGGACTGGCAAGCGTGCTCGGCAGTGAGGCACCCGGCCGGCAGGCGACACAGCCGTGAGGCACCTGCTGTCAGTGAGCTGAGGCCTGTTCCGTGGCCAGTGTAGGACTGCGACAAATAGGATCCCACGTCATGCTGCTCAGCCACACAGGGAGGAGACACGGTGTCCCGGGGACGGGGGCAGACCGAGCAGCGGGCAGTCAGAGACAGCCTTCCCAGGCCTCGAGCAAGCCACTCTCTCCCTGAGCCTCAGCTCGCGAGAGTTTGGTCACAGCCCTGCAGCTTCTGGAGTCTGACGCCTCCTGCCTGAGAGGCAGTGGCTCCTGGTGGCCGAGAACTTAGACCCTGGGGCCAGGCTGCCTTGCTTTGGAATCTCAGTTCTGCCACTTTCGAATATTTTCCCTTGATATTTTGTTAAGAAAAATTTTAGACTCAGAAAATTGGAATGAATTGCTCAGCAAACACCCACATGCCCACCCCCTAGATTCTGTGCAACCGACATTTTAGACACATCTGCCCATTCATCCAATTCTCCGTGGATTGACCCATCTTGTTTACGTGTTTCAGAATCAGCTGCAGACATCTGCACACTCCTCTGCTGATACATTACAGTCATGTGATCTCGGCGAGTCACTCTGTCTCTGCCTGGTCCTCACCTGGAAGATGTGAGTGCATGTGACCTGCATATGGCACAGTGGGGAACGTAGTGCATGCCAGGCCCTTAGGACCTGGCATGCAGGAAGCACAGATAAGTTCATTCCTGGAAAACCCAGTGCGGTGGTATGTACACCCCTATTCCAAAGCAAGGGTCTCCCCCGGGAGCACCAGAGTTGTAAGATGTCATTCACACACAGGATGCAAGATTAAGGAGGAAACTTACAAAGGAGACGGCCCTGCCGTGGCCGCGTACTGTCACTGAGCAGTGTGGGCACCTCTGTTTGCTATGACGGTGCCAGGGCTGGCCCTCTGCGCCTCGGCCATGCATCCCACCGCTCCCCCACCTGTCACAGGACGGCCATACAGGCGTGAGCATTTACAGATCCATCCAGACCAAGAACACGGAGGAACCTCATGATCACATCATTGCTGATATGGCTCTTCATTGTATTATTTTTTCACTATGAATAGCTTCAAACTTAAAGGAAGTTTGAAAAAAACAACCCGTTGCCTAGACATAACAGTTTGCATAATTTTTCGTTTTCTTTTGCTGACCTAGTGCACATAGACCCGGTAGGATTCACCCCACACCTCAGCGCATGTCTCTTAAAGAAAGGCTGCCCCCTGCGTGGTCAGAACACCTGTCATGCATGCGATCCTGGACTGCCCCATGGCAGCGGCCCCACGCCTTTACTGCGGATGCAGTCACGAGCGTGCATTACAATTTGTCTTCATGTCTCTTTCAACCTGGGACAGTCTCCCAAACTTCCTCCCCCTGACCTGCCGCACTGGCCTCTTGAGAGCCTTGGCCCTCTTCCCTGCAGAGCACCCCACCTTTGGATTTGGCTGTCTCCTGGTTGCCCTTTGTCTCCGTGTCCTGCATTTCCTGCAAACTAGGAATAATCTGTTCATTTTCATTGCTAGGGTTGGATCTAGGGCATGTGGCTTTTTTTTTAATATTTGAAGATTTTTCTCTTTTCTTTCATGAGGAAATTCAGGCAAAATCAAAAACGGCAAGTGGCATATTAATTGAAACACAGTGTATTAATTAATTTACCTGTTCACAGAAGCTAAAACTCACATGGTCCCTTTTGACAGTTTTCTTTTTGGGGGGCAGTTTTCTTTGGGGTGCATTTTCCTTTTAGTGAAACAAGTGTGACCTCAATTATCCCACCAGAAGTTTATTTCAGGGCAACCAAGAGACAAACTGACACTCTTGTGTCCGCCCCGTGTCTGAGAGCCCACTGCCAATTCCGGCTGGAAGAGTGACTGGGGCGTTCATAACAAGCTCACCTCAGTTTCACTTACAAGTACAAGAGAACATTCCTGTAATATTTCTATCTTTTATAAAAGAGAGATTTTTTTCCTTTTGTCTGTCTCATTGAACATAATGGCTCTGCTTTCTCATTATTTCTGACTCTAGACCCACAAACAGCTGGAAAAGGGACAGCCATTCGCAGGAGCTGGTCTCACGGGGCTGAAGGCGGCGGGTCGTGGCCAGTCAGATCTTCCTCGCAGGGTGTCCGTCACTGCTGGAGATAACTTACTCTAGAAATTTGGTTGGAGTTTATCAAAAGTAACTCAATGCCTCCTTCATGTAGCCTGTTTCAGAACTAGAAACAGATCTTCTTGCATTCATGGGGAAATTTAGTTTTATTATTTTAATTATTGAATTCAATTTGAATTATTAATTCTTTGAATGTCACTGTACTTCATCGAAAACTGAAACTTGCTTTCATTAACACATTTACATCTTGCACAAAGCTAAAATAAAAGCCCATTCTTCATTAAAAAATAAGTAATCCTATTTAAAATTAGTAAAATGTTATCCTTTGTGGCTGTGTGGTCTACAAGGCATGGCCGTGAACATGCAGCACGTCAGGCAGGGCTCGGGGCAGCGTCTCTGGTTCTCACCTCCAGCCCCCCGGGCAGGGCGGCCCCACCCGGTGTGCCCAGCCTCCTCTGGGCCAGAAGGTGCAGGGTCGAGACGTGGGCTTGCAAAGACGTTTCTTTTCTGGGCTCCTGCCACCCTGTCCTGGTCTCTGCAGCCAGAGGCTACTCAGATGGGGAAGTGGACGGATGAGCGACCCAGCCGAGAGGAGAGGGAGGTGACGTGGAAGGGGGGCCTTCCTGGGGCTGCCTGCGACCCCGCAGAGTGAAGGGGACGGTGAGGAAGCTGCTCTGATCTGCGCGTTTCAAAGCAGAGACACCTGATGTCGCCCTTCTGAGCAATGGAGTCAGAGGGAGCACGTGGACTGGGGACCTCACGATCTCTAATTCCCAGGCTGCGTCCACAGCAACCCTGCCCCGGGGCCCTGCCTCCCCCACCTCCCGCCGGGGGCAGGCAGGCCCTTCAATCACACAGCAACCTGACTCCGTAGATTCTAAAGGATGGAAGTTAAGTGCGGGGATTTTGCTCTCTCAGGCCAAGCAAACTGCCCTCCCACCGGCAGCTCGTCAAGCCCCACGCCCTGGGCAGAGTCCCACCTCCTTCAGCCCCTTCCTCTGGTTCACGTGCTCAGAACCGGAAGCTCCCGCCTCGGCACTTTGACATTGATTGTTCTTTCTTGGTATCTTCAACAGAGACCCCACCACACCTCCCCAGCAAATCCTTAATTGAAGAAGAATTTCCAAGTGAAGCGACCCCACCTGTGTTTATGTTTAAAGCCAGGAAAGAAAAGGGCCTCCTCCCCTTCTCAGCAGGAGGAGGTCTTTCGGCCCAAAGTCTGCAGCCAGGATTTCAGGCCTGCTGAGTGGCCATAGAATGCCGGCGGGATCTTGCGATGACCTGGAATATACATTTTCTGATGACCTACAGTTTGGGGTTGAATTAAATATTGAAACAAACTCCAGAAATATCTGCAAGGAAGCACACCAGCCATGGTGCATTGATTGGGCCAGGCTGCTTAATAATTCATTCCCTCAGCTCAGGTTTGAATGCCACAGTCCCCTCTCCCTCAGCACCACCGACCACCGAGGGGCCCCTGCTGGAGCCCCCGCGCCTGGGGTTCCCGCCTCCAAGCAGGTGCCCGTGGGCAGGGGATGCACCGCTGACCTCTGGCCCCACTTCACGCTCAGCACAGCGGGGGATCCTGAGCACACCTGGTCTTAGGGCAAAAGAGAGGACAAATCCAGGATTATTCCAGACAGAGGCTGCTACTGGGCCTTTCCTGCCTCGTAAGAGCACTGAGCAAATACCTAATGGGGCGCAGTGACAGCCTATGGCTGACTCGGGTCCTTGCTTCAGCCTGATTAGTGTTTTGAACATTGGTCAAGGGCAGTGAGTTCAGCTGGGAAGCCGCTTGTATAATTGTGCTGGGTCCCCACCACCTGTTCACAGCCCCCGTCACTGACGAAGTGGGTCCCCAAAGATGGGGTCCTTCCCCGTTTGGCATCTTAAAGCCAGCGTATGAAACAAGGTGAACCTCAGCAGTGCAGGCCCTGCTCAGTGGCTGGACTGGGGACGTGGGGAGCGGCTCACAGGCCAGCTCAGCCTCGGGGGCGGGAGTGTAGGCAACAGGGCAGACTTAATGAGGGACTTTGGCACCAAAGTGAGGGGAGGAACATCCACGCGCTTTACTGGGATGGGAGCACGCGAAACGGAAACACGGCCTTCTGTCTGTCCTCTTAGGGCTCCTTCCGGCCGTTGTCATGCGACTGTCACTGGTCACGTGCCGGCGGGAGTGTCGTTTAGGGTGGGAAGTGCGTTACAGTGAGGCCACTGTGGTCCCCATGGGGGTTCCTGACTATACTGTCTGGTTCTCATTGAAGCCGGTGGAAGTCCAGCCAGGACACGTGTGCCCCACCCTGGACACCATCCCCACGGGAGCCAAAACCAGGAACACTGGTCTCGCCTCTGCCTCCCTGGAGACCTGGGCTGCGTGGCATGTCCGGCCAGAGCTTCACACTGAGAGTCTGCCAGGAAAGGCCATCCCACAGAGCAGGGCTAGGCAGGGCTCTGCTTCTGGGATCTTACCTAATGCATCTGAGGCCCGATCAAGTTTCTAATTTAACAGCCCACCTGCGAAAATAATCTTGCCAACAGGAAGGGCTCTGGATTATTCCTCGCTGCTTGCGCTTTGTGTCCTCAGCCCCCACCAAGCGATGGACAGGAGGGACAGGCCCAGCTCCCACGGGGATCCTGCACAGTCAACAAAGGGCCTGCGGAGAGGGCAGTGCTCAAGGCCAGGCTTATCCCAGGGACTTAGACTAATCCAGAGACGTGGGAAAGAGCCGGGATCCAGGATCCAGGCTGCAGTGAGCCTTGGTGGCCAGGCAGACCACAGTGGCTCACAGGGAGCAGAGCCAAGCCTGCAGGCCTTAACCTGGGCCACGCCAGGCACACAGCTCCACGTGGTGACCTGCCTCCTGAAATTTGTGAGCTTCAGGATTTGAGTATATAGATATTCAAATTTGGCCTCCTTGCATTCCCTGGGGCTCCAGTTTGTGCAAGTGGAATACAAAGCGGGTGAGGCCAGGAGACCAAGGTAAGCCACTCTTAACACTTCCACTCATTTCATGCGTCACACAACTATTTCCCCAGCATCAGCCAGGAGGCAAGCTCTGCACTAAGCCCTGGGCCTGGAGGGGTCGGTGCTGACCAGGCGCTGCAACCTGGGCCCACTCAGCTCAGTGCAGGGTCTGAGCACTGCCTCACCTGCAGTTAGAGATGCCTTCATTCGGCCAGGAAACTCGAACCCCATCTGCAGCTGAAGTTCTGGGGGAACCCTGGGACCAGGCAGGCCCTGAGTGACAGGAGGGGTGTGAGCTGCATCCCGGGGCCCACAGCTGCCCTGGGCACCTCGCCTTCCCTGTCAATACCCCTTCGAGCCCCTTCAGGAGAACCACTTTTACAGAAGATTAAATGGGGTGCAGACCCACACTGGCCTCACGGAGCAGGGACGTCGGCAGCATGTTCTCTGGCTCCTCCCCTCTGGCTCACGCCCGTCTCTTCTGCAGGGCCTACTCTCCTTCCGGTGAACCAGCTCCCGCTGGGCTCGCTGCTCTGCCCTCTCCAGCTGAACCGAAGCCCCACTGACACCAGGGGCCCTCCGCTGTGCTTCTGACTGTCCTCTGGGGCTCAGCCACACCCCACCCATCGCAGGCCACAGGAACGTTCCAAGTAAGAAAAACCAGCAAGTCCAGGAATGTCCAGGGTGGGACCACCGCACAGGCAGGTCTGCTCCGCAATACAGCCGGCAAACTCCTTGGACTGCTCAGGCTTTCCCACAGCCTCTCCTCTTGCCACTGACCAGGGCACGTGCCCTCCTGGGCCTTGGCTTCCTCGTCCATGAGGAGAAGGCAGGGCTGGTGACCCCTCTTTCTTCCTGACCTGAGCAGCCTGAGCCCTCCACAGGGGGAATCGCCACCACGTGGAGAGACGCGCAAAAGCAGCCCAAGCCGGCTGGGGACTCTGGTTGGCAGGGTACGTCCTTCATGCTCTGTGCTGTCTAGTTGAAGAAACCAGCTGAGAGACTGAACTCCCACGATGTGCCGGCTCCAGTGTGGGGACAGGCGAGCTGGTGGAGGCTTTGCCCCCAAGTCCAGCTAACAGAGCCTTGACTGCCAGACTAAGGGCTTTCTCCCTTTGCTCAGCCTAGGTGGTCCTTTTGTTCGTGACCAGCTGCCTGGTCTCTCCATGGGGCCAGTGCCTCTTCCTCTGACTCTCATGCTCCCTCCTTCCTGAGGCACAGGCTGGACAGTGGGGCGCCCGCATTTCTGTGGCTGTTTTCTGTTGGCTTGGACGTGCAGTCTGCACGAGCTGGCTGGCTAAGAGGGCCACGCAGGGCAACGCTGCTCTGCTGCACTGACACAGATCCTCTGGCCCAAGCCAAAGCCCAAGCCTGGCAAACAAATCAGAGATGTTTCTCCAGCAGCTTTGAAATGCAGAGAACAATTCATGGAACTCAGAGATAGTAACAATAACCCTTTGTGGGTGCAAAGCACCTCAGAGTGACCGCTCGGCCCATCAGCCCGGGGAGGAGCTGCCCTTGGACGAGGCGTGCTGTGTTACAGCAAGGCAAGTGGGAACCTGGCACAGCCCGGATCCGATGGCTGGTGTGGCCGGTCGGACTGTGAGCCCGGCCTCTGCTAACTCTGGGCACCTTCAGGAAGCTTCGGGACTTGAGGGCCATGAAATGCTCCTGGATGCCCAGGGCTCGCCACATGGTAGTTTTGCCAACCCTGATTTTTACGCCTGTCAAGCAGACAAGGGCTTGAGAGCATCTAGAGCAATGACTGGCACTTTGCTCTCCAAAGCCTTAAATGACCTCCATTTTTTGCACCTGTCTTTGAAGTGTATCGTCATGCAGCCTCTTTATAAAGCTTCACTGTCCTTCTGAAGTCTTGGACCTTGTAAGGTCCACCAGGAAAGCACAGCCATTATGAAGAGAGAATAGAAGAGCAAAAATAAACATAAAAACTGTTGCAAAATATCTGCCTTGATGCTCTTGCCCTATTCACGAAGGTGCCCCTTCAGCAAGACCTCAAACTTTATACTCTAAGGAGAATTTCTAAATAAAAGTGGATGGCTTAAATTTTCTTACTTCAACCAGCTCTTCATGAATAATGCATCATATACTATCCAAGATGCTTATCAAGTTTGACTTAGAAAATGAAAGGGTAAATTTAGTGAAATAAAAAGGAAAGGAAAAACTCCAAATCATTCCTGGACTCAAGATTTGCAATAATAGCAAAGCATTATAAGCCCTTAAAAAACTGACCAAGAGGAACCCCTCCTCTCAGTCTTTAGTGTGTGTAGAAAAGCGCATCACCATTCACACAGAAGCTTCATTTAATGACACCGGGTTGCTGTGTGTGAGATGTTCCCCCGCCCTTGGTCCGTGACTGACACCGGTGCTCTGGGCCCTGTATGCTCTCTTTTCTCTGTCTGCAGGGAACAGGCACTTGGAAGAGTCTGGCAGGCGGAGGAAACTGCTCCGAAAACTAAAGATTTGCCATTTACATGGGGTGAAAAGGGATTGGAGGCTATGGGAGCCCCATGAGCAAGACAGCAGGCCTTGGTGGGCAGCGCAGACCCTGGAGACGGGTGTGGACAGAGGCCTGCTGCTCCATGGCTGTCCTGGCCCCCAGCAGGCCTCAGTGGCTCTCGGGGCAGCCTGGGCCCCTGGTCACCTGGGGAGGAGCAGAGGGTGCTACAACTGGAAGACAGGTGACAATGGACAGAGAGGGAGGAGGTGACAGGTAGCGCCAGAGCTGTGTGCCCACTGGCAGCCCTGCCCCCGGGTGCCTCTCTGGGGGGTGCAGAGAGGAAAAGAGAGAACCTCGGAGCACAAGGTGGGAGAAAGGGAGTTCCGAGGTTTCAAACAAAAACGCTTAATTCAATTCATTTCAATCTTCTTAAGGTGAAATTAAATTTTTAATGGTAAACTATATATGACTTCCATTTTCATGGGTGAAATGGGTCGAATGGATGTGGTTTCACACAGTTCAAACCAAAACATAGCTTGGGGATCAGCTCTGGTCCAGCCCATGTGTCCGGCCTAGTCAGGGCCGTCCAGCTCACCTGTGGGAGGACAGAGCCTGCTACCACAGGTGTCCTCTCTGCAAGCAGTGCCACGGCACAGATTGGAGCAGCGTCTTAGACCTCAGACACCGAACTGTGCGTGGGGCAGGTCAGGGTGGGAGCTTTTGCCCAGAGACCAGCCCCAGGACACATGGGCTCTGCCGCACCGTGTTCACACAAGTACTTTTGAGACCCTACTGTTTGCTAGGCCCTGCTAAGTTTGGGGATAGTGACAGAGACATCACCTCTACCCTCTGACCCTCCATGACCTGTGATTTCTGAGATGTGACGCCCAAAGTTAAGTGACCAACAAAAAAATTAACTGGACTCCATCTGAACCGAAAACTTCATATTGCAAATACCCTAGGACAGTGGAAAGCCCCTGTAATGGAAGAAAATATTTGCAACTCATATATTTGATGAGAAACTCACATCTGGAATGTATAAAGAGCCCTTACAATTCAACCATAAGAAGACAATTCGTATTTTAAAAGGAAATGGACATTTCTCCAAGGGCCAGAGCATGTGTGGATATCATTATGGTCACATCCAGGAAAAGGAAATCAAAATCAGAATGAGATCCCACTTCACACCCACCAGGAAGGATAGAATAAAAAAGATAGATAACAGCGAATGTTGCAAGGACGCGGGGAAATCGGAACCTTTGTACATTACTGGTGTGAATGTGAAGTGTGCGGCCTCTGTGGAAGACAGCTTGATGGTTCCTGAGAACGGTAAACATTCCGGGACCACGTGCCCCAGCGATTCCACACCTAGGCACGTTCCCAGGAGAAATGAGAGCACCGGTCCACACAAAAACTTGTACACGAGTGTTTGTAAAACCATTATTCGTAATATCCCAAAAGTAGAAACAGCCCTAAAGTCTACCCACTGCCGAATGGGGGCGTAAAATGTGGTGTGTTCGTACCACGGAATATCATTCAGCCGTAAAAGGAATGGAGCACTGACACGCTACAATGAGGATGAACCTTGAAAACATTTCTGCATGAAAGAAGCCAGTCCCAGAGTCCCCACGACGTGATGCCACTTGTATGACACGTCCAGAATGGGCAAATCCATAGCGACGGAAGCAGATCAGGGATGCCCAGGTCTGCAGCAGGGGGCAGTTAACAGGGAGGGGGTTTCATCGGGGGTGATGGGAACATTCTCCACTTGGTGGTAATGGTTGCACGACTGTGTGAATATATTAAAACCATTGAACTGTATGCTTTATGTGAGTATTATGTATTGGAATTATACCTCGATACAAATTTTTTTTTGTTAAAGATACTCAATACAAAAGTGTATATTTGGGGAAGAAAAGAAAGCAACGATCATTTCATAATGTAAAGTGCAGAAAATAAAGTTCCACAAAGTCATGCTGCTGGTGTTTTTTGTCATGTCCCTGAGAAGGACATCCTGAGCTTGTCGCCATGGGGACGGCCTCCCCGTCACTCTCCCCTCGCCATGAGGCTCATGCCGCCAGCAGGGGAGGATGTGTCGTGATGTCATGGCTTGCCTTGGACTCTACATTGTTTTATTGAACTATCGTCACTTAGGGCATGTCTTAAGGGCTGGAGTTAACATTATTCTCTTATCAACACACATTAATAGTAGGCCCAAAAATGTTCCATGGTCTTACAGAGCTGTTTGCTCTCTGCTTTGAGGAACAGAGGGAGACCATTTGGTGTGTGGACAGTATCACACGCTTCAATCTCAGCTCTAGAATCCTTCTGTCCAAGAAATTTGGGTTATGAAAAAATGCAACTCGATTTGCTTCTGTTTTACACGGACTGCTTACAGACACACTACCCAAGTGCTTTGGCCCAACGGACCCGGACGGGAGGGAGATGGCGGCCTGGCTGCCCGCTAACGGGGCTCTGGCGATGCACCGCGTTGAGCCACAGAGCACGGCCGGCTGTGCAGGAGGGGGCAGGCTGAGGGCTGTGGTCCGGGAGAGGCGGAGGGAGCCACCTTCCCACCTGCAACCCCCTGGACACTTGCCCGGAGGGGTCATCCTCCAGGGTGATGATTAACTGCATGCTGGGGCTGCCATGCAGGGACAGACGGCTCAGCCTATCATTCTGGGAGGATTTTACATCTAGTCCTTCCTCACCCCCTTAGCAGCTGCATGGCCAGGCGGCAGTTAGCATGACTCTGATGTGAAATCTGCAGGGGCCAATCCCTCTAGAACACACGTGTCAGTGGCAGCAGCCTCTCGGCCGTCTGCAGGGAGCGAGGGCAGCGGACGCAGGGCCGTCAGCCCCACAGGGCTCGGGACGGTCTGACCTCGCCGTGGGTCCAGGCAGGTCCCCGCACAGAGAAGAGTCCAAACACAAACCCAGACGGACGTTCCATTTGCTCAGACACAAGCACCATTTCAGGTCAAGGAAGAATAAGTGGGTCGTTCCACAAAGGGCCTGTACAGTCCCTGGCGGGGCAGGGGGTGCTGTAGCCCGTGTCATCCCACACGTCCTTGTGAACACAAGATGAAGTAAAATTTTTAAAAGAACCCTAAAAACATTAGAAGAAAACAAGGATGCCTCGCTTTGAACAGGGGAAGACATTTTCCAGGATGGCAATAAACCCGAAAGTCAAAGAGGAAAAGAAAGAGGCTGATAAAGAAACTGGACATTTCTAAGCAGTAGGAGCAAAGAATATGGAAAGGATGGGACACGTGTCAGACTGTGAAGATGTCTGTAACACACGTGACCAGGAGCCAGTGTCCTGACACAGGAAGCTTTACAAAAGCTAACAGCCACAAACCATGCAAATACACAGAAACAAATGAAGTGGCCACCCAATTGGCTTCACAGATCAGGGAAGGACAGCCGACACAATGTCTAAGGGGAACCTCTCGCCCGCCGAGCCCTGTGGCATTTGAGGGGGTGTGACAGAAGTGCATCCTCTCCCCGGCTGCAGGTGGGACTATAAAGCGATACAATATTTTGGGGAGAAACCTGTCAGGATGAATCAAATGTGCCATGCGCACCTTAGCCCAGAGACCGCACCTCAGACAAATGGCCACAGACGTGAACACAGGTTCCCTCTGGACTGTTTTGTGATAACAGAAAATGAATAGAGTGTGGTACCTGTCATCAGGAAGTTGGAGAGACACACACCATGCAGCTACCGAATGAAACTCAGTACAGCCACATGGAAAGATGTCGGGCATGTGGACGTGGAGAACTGTCTAAGATGCTTTAAGTGGTAGAGCAAGTTACCAAATATCACGGAAACCAAGAAACACGAGCCACCCAAGGGCTCCCGTGTGCGCAGACATCTGGGCTGCAGGACAGGGGGCTCGGGGGTGGGGGGGACCAGCTATGCAGACAGCAGCTTTCTATCTCCCTCCATGCCTTCTGTATTACTTTCATTCTTAAAACACAAGTGTGTCTCATAATGGCATACTAGTTAATGAGTATTTTCCTTATCTTTCTCATGGAAACAGCCGTCGGCTGGGGTGAGGGAGCGAGGACATAGCCTGGTGGACATTTCCTGTGTTGCTCTGGAGGTGGCACGGGGGTCCACCCTGGCTAGGCACTTTGGGGAGGGGGTGCCAGGATCCAAACCCAGGCTTCCAGGGGAAACGAGAGAGTGAGCCAGATGGCCGTAGAGTGCAGACCTCGTGGGGCCCTCACAGGTGGGAGGACTCCAGACCTGCGGTCCTGCCAAACAAAGCTCATTGAAGCTCATTTACAGGAGGGCCTCCTGTTTAGGAGAATCTCTGCCTTCTCTGCCTCAATTACCTTGGCTTTGTTTCCGCACGTTCAATCCCCGGGACGCTCTTCTGTGACCCCTGCAGAGGACGCAAGTCCAGCCCTCTCCTCTGAGCTCTCCTGTCGATGCAGAACGTCACAGCCCAGGAAGGAGTGGGACTTGGCAGAGGAAATCCCCTTCTTGTCTCTGCCAACAGCTGACCGGGCAGGTTCCCAGGTGCCCTGGTGACATGAAGGGGTGGGTAAGTGGTCTTAGAAGACCCCTTGAGGTTAACATCCAAAATACATAAAGAACTCACATGCCTCAACAACCAAAAAGCAAATAACCCAATTAAAAAATGGGCAGAGGATATGAACAGAGAATTCTCTAAAGAAGAAATTCAGATGGCAAACAGGCACATGAAAAGATGCTCCACATCACTAATTATCAGGGAAATGCAAATTAACACCACAATGAGATATCACCTCACACCAGTTAGGATGGCCAGCATCCAAAAGACTAAGAATAACAAATGATGGAGAGGATTTGGAGAAAGGGGAACCCTCCTACACTGCTGGTGGGAATGTAAGCTAGTTCAACCATTGTGGAAAGCAGTATGGAGGTTCCTCAAAGAGCTAAAAATACAAATACCATTTGACCTGGGAATTCCACTCCTAGGAATTTACCCAAAGAATACAAGTTCTCAGACTCAGAAAGACATATGCACCCCTATGTTTATCGCAGCACTATTTATAATACCCAAGATACGGAAGCAACCTAAGTGTCCATCAGTAGATGAATGGATAAAGAAGATGTGGTACATATACACAATGGAATATTATTCAGCCATAAGAAGAAAACAAATCCTACCATCTGCAACAACATGGATGGAGCTGGAGGATATTATGCTCAGTGAAATAAGCCAGACAGAGAAAGACAAGTGCCAAACGATTTCCCTCGCCAGCCCAGGCAGCCTCCCAGGTGTGACCAACAGAGGCAAAACAAGCCGCCACCGCGGGGAGATGCTTCATCTCCGTGGCCACTGTGGGGGGTGGTGGGGAGGGGCCGGGACAGGCCTTACATCTCCAAGGGCATCTGCCTGCCTGCCCCAAACTGAGGGACTTCCTGGGGTGGGGGCCTTAAACCAGTGAGGTCCTGGGAAGCCAGGAGGACTGGTCACCCAAGTTCCAGGGTTCCAACACATGGCCCTCAAGTCCCTCCAAGGGGCCCTGGGCCGACTCCAGCTCAACAGAAGACAATGTCACCATCTGTAACTGCCTCCTCCACGTCCTTCCAATGGGGGCGGGGGACTGTCCACCGAGATTCATGCCACTGGCCGGAAAGGGCCTGCCAAGCCCTGCTGTGGTTTGGGGTATTTATAGCGGTAAGTGCTTCTGGGAATGTGCATTAGCAGGGCTCAAAGGCTGGCAAGCACACCGCTGACTGATCGGTGCCTGTGGACCCGACCTCCCAGGCTTCTGTGTGAAGGTCTGAGTCCACGTGGTAAATAATTCAGGGCCCTGGCAAGCAGCTCAAGTTATATTTGCACATGCCAATGTGTTTAGGTCCTTAGTTGTTTTCTTTTGTTGTTGTTTTACTTTGGTTTAAAAGAATAAAGTTAGAAGGGATAAGCTTTCAGGCTTTCCTCTCCCCTCAATTAATGGCTTTCCTTCAGGTAGCCTGACGGAAATTACTTAAGAGTTGGTTGCAGGAAATGAAGTGGAAATTGGATACTTGCAGCCCTATAGGAAAGAAAGCAAGACAGAGACAGGGGGAGGGAGGGAGACGCAGGTCTAAGTAGCTTCATATTATATATTATACTTACATACAAATTCCCTTAGCACATGACAGATATGGAGACACTGGGACCCCACGTGGGACCAGATTCACCAGTTTGAGACAATAAATTTCATACCTGGAAGCAATCCAGACCATGGTGTGGGTGGTAGTTCACAGACAATTTGTCTAAAAGTGGCTACACACGCGTGTGAAACCGATAAAAGGACAAATGTTGAGTTGTGCTACTAATCTCTCTCCTTGTTTGCGCCTGCCCTCCACGGCCACTCCCTGACTTCTCAGGCAGGCTGTGTGGGCAGCCAAGGAAGCAGGGGGACCTGGAGCTGGGCCAGCAGTTCTCAGCCCTTTCAGACCCACACATGTCTCCAGGGCCACCACCACAGTCCTGAGACGGAATTCACACACATGCATTTTTAAAAATGCTATCTGGTGCCCAAGTTACTGCTCACAGACATGAAAGGAGAGACCGAGAGAAATTTATAATGCAGCAACATATTTAAATACACAAATTCTCAGGCACAATTACAGTAAGAAACATAGGGCAGTGGTTAGATGCTTGCACTTGATGCATTAGTCTCGATTTTAAAAAAGGAAGAGGGAAGGCAACACCATGGTATGAGTGAACAGGAGAATTTTAAAAACACATGTACAGTTTGTGCATTGAAACCATGCAAAAGTACTCGGGGTTCATATGTAAAATGAGAGAACAGAAGAGGCCCTGCAGCTATGGGACCACCCATGATCACCTTCGGGCCCCAGGTGGCTGGTGTTGGGACACCCAGAGGCCGCAGGCTCACATGGTGCCCCTGGACGTCCCACCTGCCCAGCCTGCCTGGGAGGCGCAGGGGCGGGGGAAGAAAGGCTTAACCGGCGGCCCAGCGCGGCTGGCGAAGGACCAGAAAGGGATCCATGGGACACGCAGCCCCAGGAAGCCTCCGGTGGCGCCTCGATGGTGCCAGTGCCCTTTGCTTTCCATAGCGCAGCTCCGCGTGGTCACCGTCCACCACAAAAAGGGAAAGCTGCACATATCTCAGCTGTTGTCTTCCATTCCACTGTCTTTAAAGTCATAACTGACGTTGCAGCCACCTCCTATCCCTTCACTTCTTTCTCCTCCACAGAAAGAAGATTGTGGGGGAGGCAGATGGGAAAGGCCAAAAGCGCCCCTCAGGGGCTTAGACAGCAGCAGCCAGGAGCCCCTGGATGCAGAGCCCCAGGCCTCCAGAGCCCCCTGCCTGCACGTCCGCGGGAGCCCCCGGCGGCCAGGAGCTCAGTGACAGCCTCCTGTCCTTCTGCCCTTGGTGGAAAGAAACCTTGATAATTTGCTTAAAATGCTCCATTGGTTAAAAAACAGGGCTCCCTGCCTTGTCCCGCGTTCTGTCCTGCCCCCAGACTGTCCCCCGGAGCAGGGACAAATGACACGGTGCTGAGCGGAGTGGCACGGTGCCCCTCGGGAGCAGCGAGCCCCTTTGCCTTCCCCGCGGCTGCTCGGGTACTGCGCCTCCAGCAGCTGCTCTAAGTATTTCCGAAAACATGTTCTTCTGAAGACTTTTAGTAAATAAAACCTCATCTTGTGATTTACTGCTCAGAACAGTAGAGCTATAAATTGTTCTTCTGTACTTTGGTCTGTCCACCTAAGACTCAAGTCTTCAAAATGTGTATTTCCAAACAAACAAGCTTATAGGAAAGACGGAGGCAGGGGCTGCACAGGGTGCCTCTCCGAGTCTGCACCCCACCCGCGCCCGCCCACCTCCCTGCATCTCATCTGTTCAGGCCTCTTTCTTCCATCTGCTGGGACCCAGCTGGAACCCAGTGGCTTCAGACATGAGGAAATGAAGTCCAGGACGGTGCTCCAGGAGCTGAAGACCTCACAACTCGTTATTTTCAGAGGCCTCAAGGACAGACATCTCCCTGAGCAGCCTTGACTGCCATCCTGACTCAACTTAAAATGAAGACTGTCAAGGCTGAAAGACCCACGAAGGTCACGTCCTCAGCTCCCCGTGGGATCTGCAGCGTCCTTGCATGGCTGACCTCCAACCCCTGGGAATCGCTGGTAAGAGCCCAGACCATGGTGGCTGCCTGTGAGAACGTTCTGCCAGTAAGGAGCCACGTGGGCTCCATGTAGCGTTCTGCCAACCATCCTCATGCAAAACACTCCATTTCTCATTTCCCAGTGTGATGGTGACAGTGAGACGAACTAATATGAACCCAACTTTTTAAAAACATTAACCCCTGTTTTCCTTGAAGTCAGTCCAAAGCAATCCTAGACTTGCATATGGCAAACCCGGTAAAGTGTCCGTGAAGCCTGGGGATGCTGCATTTCCACCTTGGCCACGGTCTCCATGGAGGCTGGCAAACCGATCAGAGGTGTTTCCCCAAAAGCCTCGGCCTGCAAAAGGCCACACTACAGCAGAGAACAGCTTCCCGGTGTCCGGCTCAGTCCTGAGTGTGCTGGTGCCCAGGTCACCGTGAGCCAGGCTTTCTCAGCCTCTGTACAGACTTCTGGGGCCTGGGCTCATCCCAGGCACTGCAGGTAGCGTCCTCCCTGCCTGCGGGCCTGAGGGCCAAGACGTTTCCAGGTGTCATGCATCCCCTAGGGGACAGCATCGGCCCCGGGGGAGAGCCACCCGTGTGAGCTAAGGAACGTCCTCCTCTGGTCTCTGTTCTGTGCATCTACTGATTTTTTTAAGAGGAGAAAATGCTGCAAAGGAGTTTGACTACCTTCTTAGAGCAGAGCCAGATATTGTTATATTGACCATGAAAGCTTTCTCTCTACTTCAAGAAAATTGAGCAGGAAAAATGCTCTCTTTCTCCCTGTATTCCAGTAAAGGTTGTCCATCATTTTGCATGTGAGTTTAGCTTAAGTTAGTTTAGCTATCAGTGTACTGGTTTTGCTCTTTTTTATTATCTTCTCAACTACCATGGGCACATAGTTGAAACAGTGACGGCCCCATACTTATGCCTTCTTGGTGCTTAAGGTCAGAGGACGCTCAGGTTTGATCAGTATCATCGGAATGAAGATTAAAATGTGATTTTTGGTTCCTTAAGAAAAACAATTTATCACAGCCAGTCAGGTAGTCAATATAAACAAAACTTACTAAAGAGAAATAATAGCTAGCTTATGTAATTGGAATGTAATTGATTCACTTTTCTAATTAAAAAAACAAAAGGATAATTTGTCAGAGTTAAATACTTATAACTCCAATTAAAATTTTTGATCTATAGTCTAAACTAAGCCAAGAGATGTACTTAATGTTGTCTTGGATTATACCAGAAAAACAGTCACAAGTTAGCTAGTAAAACGTGTGATGTGTAGTGTTTTTCATTTTCCAAAATTTATTACTTTTACAAAATTTTATACTTAACTTGTACCTATACATATTTTCAGTTTATTCAAAAATATCTTACCACTAATCTCATGTATAATTTAACTATGCCATGTTTAAACTGTAGTGTTTCCACACTAAATGAGAAGTTAGCGAAATAATATAAGTACATTCTGTGCACTAGGCATTTCTTACAGTCACTTCAATTTTATATAACCCCATTTTACAGGAAGGAAGCCTAGGTTTAAAGAAGTCAAAGTTAAGTAATTCACCCGCAGACCCACAGACAACCTCTACAATGAGAGACAAGGTGTTTCCACATCCCCCAAAATGTGACAATTGAGAATGGATCACCAACAACTAGAAAATCCACACAGTGCCACCTGGGCTTAAAACAGTGGCGGGAAATCAGCAGGACCCCTGGGGGCCCTGAGAACAGACTTAAAGTGGCCTGGTCCCAACTGAAAGTCACAGTGAGACAAACAGCAGACACCCATATGGGGACGGGTCTGGGGATCCCAATTCCAGGTGGTGCCATGTGACCGGCTGACCCTGAAGGAGCAGATCCAAAGTCCCCTCTTCTGCGGCAGGGCCCTGAGCTGGGACTGGTGGGGGGACTTAAACTGAGCTGGACAGAGACTCCAGGCAAAGCACAGGAAGTCCCAGGAAGAGAGGAGGCAGGAGGAGGCGGTTTCAGAGGACAGCTGTCTGTGAAACAGCAGATGGAGTCAGAAGAAGATGGACATTTCTGCCAACAAATCAGGTAACGCTGATGAAATGGACAAATTCCTAGAAAAACAGAAACTACTGAAAATGACATGAGATGTCATGGAAAATCTGAGTGGACTCATAACAACCAATGAGATTTAATTAGTGAATAAAAGGTTTTCTACCAGCACAAGCTCAGGCTCAAATGTCTTCACTGGAGAATTCTACCAAATGTTTAATGAAAAATCAATACCAATCCTTCCAAATTCTTTCCCCCCAAAAAGAAGTGGCAAGACACTTCCTAACTCATTCCACGAGGCCAGTGTTGCTCTGATACCAAAACCAGCTAACACTGTGATCACAAGAAAAGGAAAATATGGACCAGAAGGATATTGATCCTTCAGGGACACAGATAAAAGGTTTCCCCACAAAGTCCCAGCACCAAATCCAGCAACCTAGAGGGCCACACAGCGTGACCAAGTGGGGCTCAGCCCGGGAACGCAAGAGTACTTGACATACAAGAATCAGTGGCTGTAAATACATCACTTGAATAAAATGAAAGACAAAAACTACAAGGTCATCTCAATGACACAGAAAAAGCATTTGACAAAATCCAACACCCTTTCATGATTAAAAAAAAAACCCCAGCAGTTAACACACTAGTAACAGAAGGAAACTTCCTCAGCCCGATACCGGCTTCTGTGAAAACCCACAGCTAACAAACCCCTGGAGCATCCACAGGCTCTCCCTCCAAGGGCAGGAGCACGACCCGAGCCTACACTTGCCACTTGCATTCAGCTTACAGCAGAAGTTCTAGTTACAGCAATCAGCCCCTGAAAGGAACAAAAAGGTATCCATGATTATGTCCATTTGAAATTCTGGTTCCCAGACAGGCAGGTGCAGGCACAAACAGGGAGCACTGACCATGAGTTGATAATGAAGTTGGCTGATGGGCACATATTTTCTTTCATTTTATACATGTGTAAAATTTTGGATAATAAAGATTTTTTTAAATATGAACTGTTGTTAACACTGGAAGACTTTTTTAAATGATGATAAATATTCCTAGAGATTTTCTTAAATCAAAGGGGGACAAGGACATTTGAAGGACGCCTTTTCCCTGTCCTTCCTGAGGCGCTTAGGCCCAGGGGAGAGCACCGTCATTGGGGTCTACACCCTTGGGTAACTCTACACAAGCCAGACCCACTACTTTTTATGCTCCAGGTCTATCACAAGATGGCTTGTGGGCATCTTTATAATTTTATTAAGCACAGTAGTTCACACCTAAGACAAACAACTTTATCAAGATCTATGTTATTTCCATTTTTTTCAAGCCATTCTACCTTATGAGTGACTCGCAAATTCATCCCCTCTCCTTTTTATCTAATTAATCTATAATTGACAGAACTGGCTCGAGGAGCTCAGCTCACATGTCGTTCTCCTCCGAAGGGGCTTCCTGGCCCTTTCCAAGCTGGATCGGCACACGGAAGACCGTCGTCACTTTCCTTCAGAGCCTTTAACCCGGCTTTCACTGTGCACTTGTCCTTAGCATTCGGCGAGCGCTGCCCGTTCCCCCTGGACCGCAGCACAAGGTCTGGGCCCGTCTGGGCCCTGTTCAGCGCCTGGCACTGCGGGCGGCACGTATGAAGGTGCTGAGTGAGTGTGAGAACCGATGAGTGAATAGATAAACCAACCAATGCCTCGTCAATCCCTATTTCAGACATTATAATATAAAAACTGGAAATTTTTCACTTTTGGTGTCTTTTTGTAAAGTACATCAAATTCAGGCACTTAAATTATTTCTGTTTTATGATCCATCTGCTTGTCACTTCTGTTCGGTAGCATCTTTCTGATCACTTCAGGTCTTTATCGAAGTAGAATTCCACCAACTAGAACTATCATTAGTCCCTTTTTTATACCATGGTGTACTTTTTGTGTTTACTTATTTATAAAATTGGATGTTTAACAGCAACTTAAAATAAAAAATTCTCATTTATTGTATTTATTTTATTAAATTGGCTTGAATTTGAAAGTTCTGCCTCAGATATTGTCACTGAAGAGTCATTTCACTTACAGTGTATAGTTAAGTTTGCCAGGAAAAAAAAACTTGTGCTGTCACTGAGTGAGCACCAGAGGATTAAAAATGCTTCCTGATTGATGCACATGGTTCTTAACACTCCAGCCACCTGTGCTCCGTGGGTCCTCAGTTTATTAATAATGCATCAGTGTTTTTTGTATCCCAAATAAGTGGTATGACAGAAAAAGACAGCAGAAAATTACCCACTTGGTGCTCACCAAGTTGCATGCCAGGTGTCGATGCCCCCAACTCCTCCCGTATCCCATCCCATTCTTCGATGACATCAGACAGCCTTCTCTCTTTCAAAGAACCTATTTCACCATTCTCTTCCTTTATTACCCTAAGGTTACACTCAGTCATTTGCAGTCCTTTCATTTCCTTGCTCTGCTCTGGCTGCAGGTGTGGTTTTCAGAGCCAATGCTGCCAGGGTGCCCTGGCCCCTCCAACGCGGCCCGGCTGGCACCCATGCTGGTGTCATTCTGCTGGTAGGGATTTTGAATCTCTCTCCAGCTATATTAATTGGTAAATGTTGCCCCCAAATGTAGTCTTGATAGATTAACAGGTCCAGTAGGAAAGCTATAAGACTGGATCCCTGTGTTGTGAGGAGGAACAGAAGCTGTTTCCCCCAGGCTTTGAGGGATGACCTGGGGGTGGAGAGGGATGGGGGCAGCAGGGGTAACCCGGCTTCAGCGGCTCCCTGCAGGGGTGCATTAGACGTACAAGTTGGAATCACGAGAATCCAGAGCCTTCTCGGAAAGAAAATAAGGCGCTCATGGGGCACCTGTCGCATAGGCAACTTGCCTAAAGGCCACCCCAAAGGGCTTCAGAGGTCGGGTGGGGTGGCACTGTAAGCTGGCTGGGGAAGCATCTATGGTCATGGGGATGGACAGCTGCCGTGCACCCCCTCCATGCCTAGTGCTTGGAAGGCAAGGAGATAAATAAGCTGCCACCTGAGGGCAGTGAGAATGACACACAAAACAGCACGAAGTCACTCAGAGTGGATGGAGTAAGAGCGCACACACACCTGCACAGTTTCAAGAGCTTTGAGTGTGTGAATTCACAAGTCCCACGACAATCCACCCAGTAGGAATGCTGCCAGCCCCGCTCCACAGACCAGCGCAGAGCAGCACAGCACGCCAAGGCCTTCGAGTCAGCAAGCGGCAGACCCAGGTCGTGAGCCCAGCGGTCTGGCTCCGGAGTTACTGTTCACTGTGTGACCCCACAGTGGTGGCCATACAGCTGGGGAGGGTGTCTCCTCCGTGCCTCTTTGTAGGAATCAGGTATCTTACATGACAATGGGAATTCACTGGAAGGACACAGGCTCACAGACCTGGAGGAGGCTTCAAGGCCTGGCTCAGAAAATCACCATGGGGGGCTGCGCAGGGACCCTCTGTGGTCACAGCCCAGGCAGGCGGGGCGGAGCGCTCCTTCTGCAAGGAGTCCCACCTGCAAACACACCCTTTGCCTTTGGGCTGCTTGTTCAAGGATAAAGGTCATGAGTGGAGGTGGAACACCATCCACTGGCTGCAGCAGGGGGCAGAGGGACGGGGACCCCACTCTGCTCTCCTGTGGTGGTGAGGCTATGCTCCGTCCACACCAGGAGTGGTAGCGGGAATGAGGTAGAGAACAGCCTCTCACCTGGAGGAGTTCAGGCAGTCACTGTCCATCCAAGGCTACGCTCCAGAGGATGCTCCCAGCGGGAGATGAGGACAGGCAGGGGCTTGTGGTGGTGCACAGCCCCAAACTGGCCAACCTGCCCTGCAGTGGGCTCCCTGAGGAGGAGTCTGAGCTAAGCCCAGCGGGGAGAAGCAGAGTGGGGGGCAAGCCAGGGTGAGGAAGACACCAGGAGACCTGTCCCACTGGTCCTTCATGGCTCAGATGCACACTCGGACAACCCAGGTGCTACTGCAAGAGCCACAGTAACGCCCTTCCCTGCAGGACCTCGGAAAAGCCCTGAGAGGGAGAGGGCTGCAGATATTCAGATAATCGAAATGCAGCAGGACAGTGGATGGCGGAAGCCACTCTCACAGCCCACCAGGAAAGTCTCCTTTGGACTAAGGCAAAGTAAGCGATCAGCGGCCTTAATCACACCTGCAGACCCCTCGCCCTGCCATACGATATGACACACCCGGGAGTATCCCAGCACAGTCAGGGCCATGGTCATGGGCTCTCCCACCTGAGACAAGGGCTACAGACAGTCTTGGAATTCAGTCCTGGCGGCCCCAGAGGAAGGAGCAGATACCAACTGGGGGGGTGTTCCAGCACGCAAGAGGAAGGGGAAACGCCCCAGAGGGGTGGAAGGACAATGCTGGTGACGGGAAGAAAATGGCTAACCAGGGCAGGGAACAGCCATTCTTACGGGCCATACAAACTAGATGGAGAACTTAGCTTTCATTCAATGAAGAGCAATCAGGTCTAATCAACCCGTAATTGTTAATGTAACAACCATAAATTGGGCAGTAGGATCAAATTCTCTATAGTAAAATTCACAAAAGTAGAATTATTCCATAATTGTAACAATTAACAGGGTTTAAAAATAAGCCTAGACCAATGGAACAGACTAGAGAGCCCAGATATAAACCCAAGCATATATGGCCAATTAATATACGATAAAGAAGCCATGGATATACAATGGGGAAATGACAGTCTCTTCAACAGCTGGTGTTGGCAAAACGGGAGAGCTACATGCAAGAGAATGAAACTGGATTACTGCCTAACCCCATACACAAAAGGAAACTCAAAATGGATGAAAGACCTGAATATAAGACTTGAAACCATAAAACTCTTAGAAGAAAACATAGGCAAAACTCTCTTGAACACAAGTATGAGCAATTTTTTTCTGGACACATCTTCTCAGGCAAGGGAAACAAAATAAAAAATGAACAAGTGGGACTACATCAAACTAAAAAGCTTGTGTACAGCAAAGGACACCATCAGCAGAACAAAAAGGCATTCTACGTACGGTATGGGAGAATATATTAATAAATGATTTATCCAATAAGGAGTTAACATCCAAAATACATACAGAACACATATGTCTCAATACCCAAAAAACAAATAAACAGATTAAAATATGAGCAGAGGACCTGAACAGACACTTCTCCAAAGATGAAATACAGATGCCAACAGGCACACAAAAAGATGCTCCACATCGCTAATCATCAGGGAAATGCAAATCAAAATCACAATGACCTATCACCTCACACCAGTTAGAATGGCCACCATCCAAAAGACAAAAAATAACACACGTTGGCGAGGATGTGGAGAAAGGGGAACCCTCTGTTCCCATACACCATTGGTGGTAATATAAATTGGTGCAACTGCTGTGGAAAGCAGTATGGAAGTTTCTCAAAAGACTAAAAATAGATCCAGTAATTCCACTTTTAGGAATTTACCTGAAGAAAACAAAATCCCTGATTCGGAAAGACATGCATCCCTATGTTTATTGCCACACTATTTGCAATAGCCAAGATATGGAAGCAACCTAAGTGTCCATCTAATAGATGGTAGGTATACACAATGGAATACTATTCGGCCATAAAAAGGCATATTATCCTGCCATTTGCAACAATATGGGTGGATCTAGAAGGTATTTGCTCAATAAAATAAGTCAGGTGGAGAAAGACAAATACCATATGATTTCACTTATTTGTGGAATATAAACACAAAGCAAAACAGAAGGAACAAAGCAATGGCAGACTCACAGACATTGAGGAGTGACTAGTGGTCACCAAGGGGGAGGGGTGGGGCAGATGGTGGCAAAGTGGGAGAGGGATAAAGGGGCACAAAAATTCCCAATCACAGTATAAGTTGGTCACAGGGATGGTAGTGCTGCATGGAGCATATAGTCAATGATTCTGTAACATTTTTCTATGTTGCTAGATAGTAACTGCACTAGAGGGCATAAGGACTTAATAATATGGGTAACTGGTGAACCACTGTGTTGCACATCTGAAACCAACATAAGATTGTATATCAATGACACTTCAATGAAAATTAAAGAGAGAGAAAAAATAAGCCCTAGGCAGTCACTTAAGACTCAGTTGGGCCAGAAAGCCACATGCTATTTGTGTTTCCCTTACCTGTCATTCTGAGTCTTGATTCATACACAGCAGATCTCAAGGTGAACAAAGGGGACCTCCCCTCTGCCACCCCCCAAACACTCACCTGATGGCATTGAATGGGGTCGGTTCCCGGGGCCCTCCCAGCTTGCCAGCTGCCTTGGGCACAGGTGGGTGGGGGCCGGGAGTGAGGGAGGAAGCAAAGTGGGAAAGCCGAGTTCTGCTCCCTGTGGGACCCAGGAAGGGCCCAGAGGCTCCTCACCCCTCACTGCAGACCAGAAGTTTCGTGGCTTCATCTGGCTCTTGTCTGTCCCCACGAAGTTTCCATATCCTTAAGAATAAAAACAACAAGTTAATTTTTTTTCTTTTTCTGTTTTTAGTGGAATTCTGAACAATGGAAAACCAGAGCCCAGACAGGTCACCAAGCAGGTGCATTGCAGCCCTGCAGGCAGGTGCGGAATCCCTGGCACACTGGGCTCATAGAGGCAGGTGCCCTGCAAGCTCCTATGGAGACTTGGGCACCACCCACCAGACAGTGGCTGTTCCTGCCCGTCACAGGCAGCCTGTGGGTCCATTCCTGCCCTGCCTTTCCCACTTGGCAGAAGTTCCCATGTTTATAAAGGGTTTGAAGATGGGAATTCATGTGGGTGCTAAGTTATCATTACTCATGACAGTTTCAACTGAGTATGTGGGACTTGTGGTTGTACTTGATGTCATTTTAATTAAGTTTCTAATTTTATCAGGTGGGGGACAAAAGGAATTGTTTATCTTCAAAGCCTGAAACTACACCAGGTCCACAGCCTGCAGCAGGGTTTGCTCCTGATGAAGATGTTTGCATAGTGGCTCATTTTCTGAAGGCTTCCTAAGTACATGTGAGGTAGGGCAGAGACATGGGACAAGCATTATGATTAATTTTCCTAAAAATGCTGCAATATAAATAATATAGTAAGAACAGGAGGGACTCCATCTTAAGGTTAAGATTCCATTTTAAAAACCAGGAAGTTCAGAGGTAAGATTCCTAACATATTTTATGGTAATCAGACAATAACTGACCCTATCTTAAGGTGGGTCAAGCAGTCCTAAATGATATGTCCCCATTGCTTGCAGGGAACCACTATCTTGGAGAAGAACAGGATCAAGAAATTCCCTGTTAAGTTTTTCTTACAGAATATCTAGAGGACAGACTATGGGTGGTGACATAACGTCTCTCACCAGACAGACATCATGAGCTCACAGTCGAGCCTACCCACCCCCCACCCCCCACCCTGCTTTGCCCCATTCCTGAAAGCCTTAAAAGACAGAATCCTAGATGCTATAGAGTCATTACTTGCCTTCTCCATGCTACACTGCCTTGACAGAAATGTTCTTTATTTGCAGAGTCCTGAATGATAGCCACTACTGAGAACTTGAAATGTAGCTTTCAGTACAACTGAAAAACTGAATTTATTTTAATTTGTTTTTAAATATTAGCCATATGTGACTAGTGGCCACTGCGTAAGACAGTGCAGATCTATACAGAGGGCATATCATCATCATCAACAGGATTTTCTGCTGTGCTTGGTATGACCTAATTAATCTGGTACATGGAGTAACTTTTGTAAAATGATGACGACGTGGGTGGTAGCATAATCTGACCATAAGATGACCATTTTTACCTGAAGTACTACTACGTAAACAAAACTGACTTCTTTTGGGATGCTTACTGGTTTAATAAGGCAGAAATAGGAGGCAAGAGTCCTTGTAAGTTGTTGAT
Source organism: Smutsia gigantea (assembly GCA_032199065.1). NCBI lineage: Eukaryota > Metazoa > Chordata > Mammalia > Pholidota > Manidae > Smutsia > Smutsia gigantea. The sequence continues at coordinate 41,140 of JAVSCE010007333.1, read as the reverse complement.
ATGTTGATTTAAAAAGTTACGTAAATAAGTAATATGTAAATGCGAATTTCACAGGGATGTGACTATTGTATCACATGATGAAATCACCGTTACTTGTTTATCTCTCTAAGTCTCACATAAAAGAGAAATGTCAAAGAAAAAAAAAAAAGACAGAATCCTAGGCCTCTACGTGCACCTCCTCTCTGAGGTTGCCTGCACTCCCCTTTCTTCGAGTGTGTACTTTTTGCCTTAAAGCCTTCTCACTGATCAACTTACTGCATTTCGTCTCTGCGCTCTTCCAGTGGTGTCTTTGTTACTTTGCAATTTCATTCTGTTTTTCAGAGTTAAGCACAAGTCTTCTCTCTGCCCTACTTCAGATAAGTAGGGAGGGGCTACTGAGAGCTCTGATTTGGGCTTGCAAGTTCCCAACGCCCAGGTGACCCGGCCAGGACTGCAGCTGTACGATCGTACTCTTAGTAGCCTGCCCAAAAATCTCCTCTCTTTGCCCTTGGAAATTCTCAAAACATCATCCCACTCCATCCAGTGCTCTGTGGCTCCCCCAAATCCTGGGGTGGTGGGGGCTTAGTCCCCATGCTGTGCAGATTCAAGCAGACACTGGATGGCAGGTGACCCTGGCTTCAGGAGTTGGCAGGGGATCTGCCCTGTGTCGTGCAGGGGTTCAATGAGCTTGCCTCTCCTCCCTCTGCTCTTCCTTGCTCTCTGATGCCTGCACGGCTGCTGCCATTCGCTGCTGCTCTCCCTGTAATGAATTCCATCCTCACCCACACTCGTCCCACCTGCTTGAGAATTCTTTCTTGTTCAGAGTCAAGAACCCTCCCCCATCCAGGTAGAGGTTTCACCTAGTCCTTGACCTAGTGCACACGGAGAGACCTCCCCAGATGCAGCTGTCTGGCGACAGACGGATCCCCCATCCTCGGTGCCGATCCCTCCAGGCAGTCGCAGTCTCTGCTAAGAGACAGCCCAACAAAGGCATGGCGGCCTCCTGCCTCCTGCTCTGCCAGCCCGGAGAGCGATTATGGCAACCCGACACTGGAAAGGCTCTTTCTGTTTATAGCTTAGATTAAAAAATGGGAGACAATCTTTAGAAAATTATTTATAGTGAAAACTGACTGGCTTAAACTAAATATACTTGCTATTTGTAATGACGGTTTTCTTTTTAGTTAAAACATGATTCCCCCAGTAAAAAAAGAAATTTCCATACTCTGTTCGCTGATTTTTTTGCAGTTGTTCACTTAATAGCTAATCTGAAAGGCTCCAGAGCCCCTGGTCGGCCAGGAGAGGCTCCCCTCGGAGCCCACCACACGCCTCCCATGTCCCGGCTCACACGGGCACCTTGACACCTGGTTTTGTTGCACATGTGGTCTCGGTTCGGCTATCCAGCTGTTCTGCTTTAATTTGGGATTTGGAAAGACTAAAAACTATGCCACCATCATGTTCCACCTTCAGCATTTCTGAGACGAGTATTACAGGTATGCCTACATACCCAGCCACATTATCCCTCATGTATAATTAATGTCAGAGAAAAAAGTCTTTGAAACACTTATTTTCCACTCACTCTTTCCTAGGCAGCTACTGGAGAATAAATTCCACCAAAATAAAGAAAGAAATCAAGAGAGGAGACATTGCGGGATCGTGAGAGAGGCGGGAGCACGCCCCAGACCTCGGTGAGGTGAAGCCTGAGGACAGGTGCGTGTGACTGAGTTCACAGGAGGAGGTCATGGTTTTGTCAGAGTGGGAAACGTATAAAACTTGGTGGTGAGAATTGTTAAAAAGAAACTCACAGGCCCAACATGGGGTCACTTCTGCTCGGCTAAGTCACCAAACAGGGCTTCAAACCCATTTCAGTCACAGTCCCAGCCTCTCCAAGAAATGCAGTCAAGCCAGGGATTCTCTGGTTGGCGTCAGTGATGATCTGTCACCTGTGCCCCCTCCTTCTTCCCTAAAAGATGAGGTGATCGGCATTGTAAGGCCCCCTGCTCCTTCCCCAAGGGAAAGTGACCTGGATGGAAACAACCCCTTCCTTTCCTTTGCTAATAACTCTCCCCCCCACACACACCCTCCCGTCTATAAAAACTCCCATTTTGTACAATTCCTGAGAGCATCTCTACTTGCCAGAGGGGATGCTGTCCGATTCATGAATTGCTTAATAAATCCAATTAGATCTTCAAATTCACTTGGATGAATTTTGTTTTTTTAACAATATATAAACTAAGAAAATGTCTCTATGATGTGACTCCTCTAGGGACCTTGTAGAAGTGGAATCACACAGCATTTGTTCTCTTATGTCTGGCTTATTTCGCTAAGCATAATGTCTTCAAAATTATTACATTTTTAATACATACTTTTTTGCTTTTTGATTAAAATTAGATCGTCTCCAGTTAAAACAGACAAAATATTCTTATAAATTGTGATAGATAAATGATATTTAAGGAAAGCCGTTTTCTATTTACAATAACAGAGGGATAAGAGAGAGCAGTTTGCTAATTTTATCAGGTGAGTCCACAAATAGAATATGCAGTAAAGGGGCACCATGTCACATCAGAGCGACTTCTGGAGCAGAGGTGATGACGGCCCTGAAGGGTACTGGGTTCCGACTCCAGTCAGTCCCAGGAGACACTCTACAATTTTATCCACTTTGTTGGAGAGTGGCACTATTTTTAAGTTTCTGTTCAAAGAAATGAGAAGAGCAAACTGCTTTCATAACTTCATTGGTGATTTTAAGCACACAGAACTTAGCTTTTCCTTTCTGAAAGAAAACTAGACTTAAAACAATCTCTTTAGAGAAAGAGAACAAGGGGGAGGGACAGTAAAAAATGAAGGAGAGAAATACCCTTAGCCGGCTGTCCTTTCACAATGAATGACTGGGAGGAAGCAGCCCCCCTCCCAGAACTATCTGATTACACTCACCTGGGGACAAACAACTCTTGGCATGATTAACCCTGCGAGGCCTGAAGGGGTCCCACAGCAGTGCAGTGAACTCCTGCCATCGAGGAAGAAGGCCTAGAGACTGTGACAACCCAGGACCCACTACTGGCCTGTGCCTGAACACCCACAGGAAGAAACACTACCAAGAAAAAAGCTCACAGTAACAGAGGAGACAATAATCTCCAGAATATGGAATCAAAACACTCTCTGCCTCTCAGGATGGGTGAATGGGAGCCGCTGTCCATCAGGCCTGGGACCCAGGACCCGGCGAGGGCTCACACCAGGTCAGGGAGACTACATGTTGCTAATTCTTTGACTGGCACTCATGCTGGAAACATATTTTAGAATGAGAATGACAGTGAAATGTAATTGATTCCACTTTTTGATACCTGTGTAATGACCCAATTAAACTAGGGTACTGGATTCTGACTCCAATCAGTCCCAGCCGACACTCGGTGACACTGCGGGGCAAGGTCCTCCCAGGCATGGGGACATGTTTTGCCATCTTGTCCCAGGAGGCAGGGCAGCAGGGCACCGTGGAGTAAGGTGACCTCAGTGACATTTCTGACAAGGGTGTTGCTCCCCACACACGACATCTTTCGGGGTCAAAGACATCCATGCCAGGTTGATCCGCACGCTCTCTTCCTCTGCCTGTGCACAAACTTAAAGCCCTCCCGTTAATCTGCTCTATTAATGCTCAGTGGCTGAAATTTGACTCTTTCACTGTTGAGCACTTACAACAAGGGACTGTTCTGTGCCCTGGGGTATGAAAAGGGACCAGTAATCAAGGTCATCGTCCAACAAGTTTACACTCAGGAAAGGAGACAGATACTTGACTAGCTGGTCTCAAACTTGCTGCCTCCAGCTTTTAGAAAACACTCTAGACCAATTGAAATAACATGTCTGGGCTTAGGGGAGGGGGGTTCCAATGAATAACTATTAAAAAAAATTCCCTGAGTGATTTTTATCTAAACTAGGTTTAGAAATACTTTTACACCCCCTTATTTCCCAAAAGTTATTTAGAAGTCAATGAATCCAAGATTCCGGGCTTCTGCCCTAGTCCCTTCTGAGGCAGAGGGGAGGAAGGGAGAGCAGGTATTCTGAGTCTGTGCACAGGTGGGGCGTGCAAGCAGCCTGGGCACCCAGCTGCAAACCCACTATCTGATCCAAGTGGCGGGTTCACATCCTGCAGGTCGCCTCCTACCCGCTCACCTGTCAGAGTGAAGCAGCCATTACCGGCAGTGGGCTGGGGCAGGTCCGATGACCTAGAGCTGATTAAAATCATCCCTTTCCCCAGCACTTCCTGGTCAGGAGTCACACTTAACCCAGGCCTGCGCTGGCTTCTGATAGCACCCACCACCCTCCAGGACTGGCATGGGGCTTAGCTGACCCAATCAGAGGGAAGATTCTCTTTCCCCTTGGATGTGAATGAAGAAACTGTAGGCCTGGGGTTTCTACCAGCCACTTCACTTTGAACTTAACTGTTACTGTTGGATAAAATGAAAGTTCCTGTGGCCAGGATTCTCATCTGGCCCTGGATGGCTAGCTCACTACACAGGTGTGGGCAATATGTCATTATTGACTCTATGTAAAGAGCTCTGCACAACACGGTGGCACAGCTGCATGGCTGCAGGAGAGCAGAGCAGAGGCTGGAGGCCTAGAGGATGGCTGTGTGGGCAGAGAGGCCCACAGGACAGCTCTGTGGTAGTCGTGGCTGAGAGGCAGAGACGGGCTTGCTGCATGCAGACTCGTTCTGAGTGAACGGGGTTTTAGTGACTGACCTGCCACCGTGGAAATGAAGTTGGGTATAACCCTTTCACCCCATGAACATTCTATTGTCATTTCTTTGGCCACATTGAATCCATAGTGAACTTGCCTGGGACTGAAACCCATTGGCAAGACAGCAAGATATCCCAGTACTGAGCCAACATGTGCCATTACTGTCTAAGCCTGTCTACGGTAGGTTTATCTCCAAAGGTGACCACTCATGAGTTCTCCCATCCCTTTTTAGGGGGTATAAGAGGCCTTCCTCCCATCAAGAAGTGAAATCAATTATGCCACACCCCTTGAATCTGGGCCGGTGTAGTGATGTTCCAGGACTTCTGAGCCCAGGCTTTGAGGGGCTGGGCAGTGTCCACTTTGACCTTCTTGGGATCCAGCTGCCGTGTAAAGAACCACAGGTCAGGCCACCAGAATTGAGAAACCACATGGAGAGGGAGGCCAGCCTGCTCCCAGCTCCCACCCACTGAGCCCCCACAGGAGTGCAGAAGCGAGAGCTGCCCGCCAGCCCCGCGTGGAGCTATTCTACCAGCTACAGAGTCCTGGGAACAGCCGTTTCTTGCTGTTTAAGCTCCAGAGTTTGTGGTGGCTTGTTATATAGAAATAAGTACATGACTCACAGGGTGAGCTCGTTTTCTGTTACTTTAACAGTGTCCTGATTTGTTTCCATTGGTTTTAAATTAAGATGCCATCAGCTGCTAGTAACAGAAAATCCAATTCAATCAGGACATTTATTCTCTCTCACGTGAGATTCCAAGTTAGAGCAGCAGCAGTATTGTGAATGCCCAGTGGAGGCAGGTGGGACCGGCTCCTCCTGTCCTTCCACACTGCCATCCCCAGTGTGATAAAGGTCCCCAGGATCTCTCCTGTCACGGACACAGGAATGTTGCAAAACACCTCACATCACATCCAGACACCTGGCAGGAAACAAGGAACATCTCTTCCTGTGCCTCTTTAAGAGTGAAGACACTTGTCCGACACCAGGATTCATTGGATTCACCTTGATTTAAACCAGATGGGAAAGAGGCACGCATTGCCAAGATTGGTCTATGTGAGCCATGTAGAGGTGGACACCTGGGCCAAGGCGGGTTTCTGCCAGTGAGGACAGGGGCATGGCTGTTGCACGGGCGACCCCAGTGCCTACTGCCATGTGAAGTCAACATTTGCCCTGGAACAGAGCAGAGGCCTTTCTGCAGTGGCACGCTGCCCTCTGCCGCGTCCTTGTACCCCCACCCAATGTCACAGTTTACAAGGGTAGAAGGCTAGTCAGAATTTGGCTCTAGCAGTCACGGTGCTCACAGGAAGCGGAAGGCATTCTCGGGAGATCTGCAGAGTGTGAGGTGGGACATTTGCTGTGTTCGGTCACGATTCCACCGCCCATCAAAGGGCGCTGCTACCAGGGACCAGCCACAGCGGGCGGCTGATACCACTGCCTGGCCTTGACAGGCCTGGTGAGAGGCTGGCCCTTGGGCCCAATGTGTGCCATGCACTAGGGAAGGGAACCTGGCCAGTCCTCTTCACGGAGGCTGGGACACGGCCCGCCGGGCGACCAGGACAGCAGGAAGGGAGGTGAGGCCCAGCCCTCCCCTCTCCACTGAGGATGGCCATCAGTTCCCAGGCACAGAGTGGACAGGGATGGGCAGAGACTAGATCTGGATGGAAACTGGACAGTCGGTGAGACAGCTGACAAGAACTGCAGCGTTTTACTTAAGAAAAGTTCAGAATCCAGATGGTTTTGTGCGTATTACCATTCACTAGTACTCATCTCTATCACGTGCCTAGATCAGTGCCCAGCACTGCGTCTCCTCCGCAGCCAAGAGAACACTCACGGCCTCCGGCTCTGCTCCCAGGGCGGGGACGACAGGCCGCGGAAGGAGGTGGCCAGGCCTCCCCGGTTCCACAGCAGGTGACACGGTGTCTGCCAGAGAAGCTGGAGACGAAGCACATAATTAACAAGGCGGACTGCGGAGCCAGGGCCTTCCCGCTGGGAAGCCAGAAACATTCGCCGGGGCTGGAATCACGGTGTCCGTGCGGCGGAACAGTCCCGTCCGGGTCAGGGCGTCACGGGGACCCGGAGGCCGGCGGGCCTGGATCTCCTTCCCCGCGGAGGGACTTGGCCTCCTGGCGGCCGGCGGCGGAGGCAGGAGCTGGACCCGCAGGACCGCGAGAGGGCGGCGCCCCGGCAGGCGGCGGGCGTAACAGGTTAAAGGCTCATCCGACCCCCGCCCCGCAGGCCTGTCCTTGCCGAGGGCAGGGAGGGAGGGCTAGGGGGCCGGCCGGTTTCAGACAGGAGCAAGTGTCCCGGGCGACAGGCCCTACGCTCGCCTTCGCCCCAGAGCGGCCACCTGAGGCACGCCTCCGTCCCCATCACCCGCGGGGCGGGGGTATGGCCTCCCACGAGGACGCGACCCAGACACGGTCAGCGGGTCTCCAGCCCAGCCAGACCCCGCGGCCCGCTCCGAGATCCGGCATCCTCCCCGACCTCCGTGACCCCGCACCAGCCTTCGGGCCTTACTAGGGGGTAGAGGTTTCCGGCCGGAGTCCGACCGAGGCTTTAGCCGGGCGCACAGTCCCCCGCCCTCGGCACCCGCCGCACAGCGCCCGCGCTCCCGCTCCCGGCCCCGGGAGTACAGTCCCCGCCCGGAGCGGAAGCAACAGGGAGCCGCCCCGCCCGCTGGCCTCCGCCCTGCGCCCCGGGGTGCCATCTCTGCCGGCTCCGGGGGCGGGCCGGGGGCGGGGCCGGAGGCGGGGCGGGCAGGGGGCGCGCGCAGGCATAAGTGTGCGAGGCCCTCGGCGCGGGCGGGGGCGCGGGCTTCGGAGCGATGCTCATTATCGCCATGACGTGCGCGGGGCCCGGGCGGCCTCAGGCGGGCTGGAGAGCGGCGGCGGGCGAGGACCGCTGAGAGGCGAGAGGAGCAGCGTGCCGCGCTAGGGCGAGAGTGGCGCGGGAATGTGCCCGTCCGCCGCGCTCCCGGTCCCCAGCCGAGCGGCCGCCCGGCGCCGGCCCCTCGGGCCGGGCTGGACATGAGCGCGGAGGGGCCGCGGCTGCCCCCCGCACCGCCCAGCGCGCCCGGGCCGTGACTGGGGCGGGGCGCACGGCCGCACTGGGGCCCGGGCCCATGGGCGCGCGGAGCCGGGCGCCGGGGCGCTGAGTGCGGCGGGCGCGGCCGGAGGAGCCATGGACTGCAGCCGCGTGCGGACGCTCGTGCACAGATACGTGAGTGTCGCGGGCGGGCCGCCCTGGGGACCGCGCCGACCCTGCAGCGCCGCGCCTGGGGCCCTGCGGTCCCCCTCCTGACGCCGGCCGCCCCAGGGGACGAGCGGGTGGCGGGCTGGGCCGCACAGTTTGCCCCCGAGGCTCCGGATGGTCCCGGCGCGCACGTGCGGGGCAGGGCGCCACCTGCTCGGCGGCCGCGCCCCCCGGGTGGGCGCGGGACTGAGCTGCCCCGGCGGAGACCTCCCAGCTCAGCGCAGGGCCTCTCCTGGCAGGGGCTCGGTTCCGCCTTCCTCCGGGCTAGTCTGCTCCGGGTTTGGAGACCGGACCCTCTCCAGAAATAGGCGGTGACTTTGCTTGGTAACTCCGCGGGGGACTCGGGAGTGAAGTTTGGACTCTTAACCCTGGAGGGACCGCCGGGGTCCGAGGCCGGGATGCTGGAGGGCTTTCCCGAGGCTGTGCTCGTGGCGCCGGCCGCTGAGGTCGGAGAGGTGGCTCCGCGCGGGGCGCAGGGGGCCGCGGGTGCGAAGGGGCGCCTGCAGAGAAGGCGGCCGCGGGGGGTGTCCCCCACAGGGGCGCATTGTCCCCGGGCGCCGACCGTCCGCGCGCAGCGGGCTGAGACGCGCTGGGCTGAGTGTTGAGTGCGCTCTTTTTGTGTCTGGCAACTTTGTTTTCCCTGGTGTAGGAATTATCTAAGGCAGTTTTTCATATTTATAAGCTTGGCCGAAGATGAAAGTGTTTCTTTTCATCCGGGGGAACGCCAAATCCGTTTTCCTCTGAATTTATTCGCGCCCCAGAAGGCCCCATGGCCAGGGCAGCGCATGTGCTCCCCACCTAGGTCGCGGCTCGTAGAAGGTCGGGCTGCGGCGTGTGCGGACTTCGTGGAGGGCGCGTCTCTGGCCCTGGGAAAGGCTGAGGTTGGGAGAGGCTCGTGGGGTTCCCCCGCCGAACCTTGAGCCCGCAACGTTCGTGTTACACCGTGACTGGCAAAGAGGCGACTCCTTCGTTTCTCCACAGGAGTAAGTTCTGGAAAAACCACTAACAGTGACAGTGTGACAAAGGGCGCCAGGTATGTCAGAGAAGCGCTTTAGTAGGCAGGGCGTTCTCTTCCTAGCCACGTCATCCGGGGGACTCCCTAGGCAGGTTGTCTCTCCGCCTCGATTTCCTCAAAGGCAAAATAGGAGAGAGGGTGCCACTACCACTTACTTAAAACGTATTTAAGTTACTCTGTTGTTCACGTTAGTTTCCATTCTCTTCCAATTCAAGCTTCCTGGTAAAAAGAGTTACCTTGTGACCAGCAAGGTGCAGTCTGCTTTCTGGAGAGGTGGGCGGCTGGGCGGTCCCTCTGCGCCTCTCACTGCCTGGTGGACCCCCCGGGGCCCTGAGCTCTTTGTTCGGGTGTGGGGCAGGCACATGTACGGTTTTTGTACTGTCTTACTCAGCCCTTCAGCTGTTTTCTTATTATCGATCTATGTGTTTTGATGTAGTTTACATTTTAAAATTGTCTCTTGCTATTAGACTTATGAAAATCAAGTTTTGTCCCACTTCAGTGTGACTAGTGAGCTTTTCTAGCATGTGCATTATTTGGTGATGTCCCTGGAACGCAAGTTCCGGGACACGGTTCCCATTTCTGTTTCCCATCCCACATCTCTGCTGCTGCAGTCTGGTAGTTTCGGTTCTTTACACACGCACAAAACTGTTCTCATGTCTATGCTACTAAACTAATTTGACATTTTTCTGAAACAGTCATGATCTTTTTTTTTGTAACTTGGTTCTCTCTCTACTCATAGGACCAAATTATATTTCTTCTGCTACAGAAAACAAAAAAGTCTGGGATTGAATATTTATATTTCCTCATGCAACTAATTTTATGGAAATTAGTACATTGCATATACCTTGGTTGCTTCTAGTTTTCCCATAGTCAGAAATCCCGGGACAAAGAAAACTTCCCCTTCTTCTAATGCATGAGGCTTGCCAAGGATAAAGCAGTCCTTGGGAAACATGGCTGTAGGAGTTTTATTCTGGGTTAATTCCAGAGAGATGGAGTAGGCAGATGAGAGAGTCCAGTTCTGGGTAAGGCCATGTGTATGCCAAAGCTTGATTACAGGTGGCTGGATGGATATAAGCCATGAAGAGATACTTGCCCATGGTTTGTGCATGGTCAAGTACTCGGATCTACTCAAAGTATGTTTTTCAGCAGAGTGGTTGGCAAGCTAGTGTTCCCTCCTTTTTAGGGAAGTGGGATGAGTAATAGATTCAGGTACTTTGAATTCTGAGTAGCTGGTGTAGCCTCATGGGCCACCTGCAGATTCCACAGGTGTCTGCTTGAGCCTGGCCTGGCCTCCCCATTTTATACTGGGTGCCCTCGGGGTGGCTGCTTCCCATTTCCCCGCTTCAGTTTCCCATTGGAGAATAACAGTGGTGCCCATTCACAGGGTGCTCTCAAGGACCCATCAAGGTGGCCCAGGCCGGGAGCTCAGAATGGCGCCAGCTCTGAAGTTTCTCCTGCCCACCGGCAGCATCGCTCAGCTGGGTGGGCAGCCAGGCGTGCAAGCAGTCTTGTCGCCGCCTCCCTCCTGTGCCTGTGGCAGCCAGCAGGGGCCCTGCTGTGGGCAGTGTGTAGGGCTCCGGCGGAACGGAAGACTTTAAAACAAGGTGTGCAAAATACTGTAGCCACCAAGTCCACAAAGGCCACCGGCCGCTTTTGGCCATGACGTTTATTCCGGGTAGAGCGTCCCAGTCGGGGGCTCCCGGGAACCGTGCTTCCTCCTCTCTGCTGCACTTCAGGTTTGGCTTTAATTCAGCAGATCAAGAATGTAATTTTGTTATGTCTGTAGAATGTTTTTAGTACTTCAGCTTGGAGATTGTTTATTAGTACTGTTACACTGTCAAAGTTCCTAATTGTTTCTTATAGTTTTTGTTTTCGAGGATATTTTTTACATTCTGAAAAATCTGAAGGTTTTCTTTGCTGACATTAGTTGTTTTTGAAACAGACTGTTAACATTACGATGTTCTTTACGTGGGAAAAATAAATATTTTTGGTCCCTGGAGAACTTTAAGCATGGCTGCATTAGGGAGCTTTGAGCTCTAATATGTCCAACCATTCATAAGCATGCATGTGTCTGCTTTTTTTACTCTTCATTACCTGAACATTTGCGACAGGAATGCCCGTGTTCACCTGTGAGGCTGCCTGTTCCCCAGGTGGACTTCCCGTTGGGCTCCAGCCTTTGTTCTGGTGTGGCCTTTCTTTCCTAAGCCAGCTTGGATGACTCAGTGGGGCTTTCCTGCTGACTGAGTACAGGTGCTCTGACCAGGGCCATAGGTAATCGACCGGTGAGCCCTCCCCCCAGACGTTCGCTGCTGTGTCCCGGAGTGTGAGCAAGGCGGCCATTCGGCCTTGGCGAGTGTTTACACGCACTTGGCTGAGCCCTGTGCCTGTGGTCAGGGGCTTGTGTATTTCATTGAGTCATTTTACACCATCTGCCTAGGTGTATGGTTTACCTTTATGCCCCAGCTGTTAAGTTTATACTTCGTTGTTCAGCCCTGTTTAACATCTGCTTATTAGGAACTAGTTATCTTGAGATGCCTTCATTTCATGCCAAGGATGAATTTAATACCACAGGGAAAAGGATTGTATTGTTGGGTTTGGTGCATTGGTTTGAGTCCCTGGGGTCAGAGCGCTGTCCTCAGTTTACAGTTGGTTAAAGGTATGCTGACCCCTGACAAGCCCACCCACTGCTCACCTGGCCAGGGAGTCCTGTGTGCTCAAACCTAGGTACAAACTGTTCCATGGAGCGTGGACCGCACATTCCGGTAGAAGCAGGGTTAATAAAAGGTGGTTGGGTCCCAGGCCCCAGGCTAATCAAGTTAAATGAAGGCAAAAATGCTATTTATTTGCAATGAAAACCAATGGAAAGCAATTTTTACAACACTAGAAATTCAAGATTGAGCAAGGATTGCTTTTGCCTTTAGTTGGATGCTGCTATCTGAGAAAAGCAAAGTGGTAGATCGTGGAGGCCAAAAGTTCAGCCTCAGAGCCTGGCAGACTTGGGTCAGGCCACACCTGGCCTCTGGAGCATTGGGCAGGCTGGCTGACCACCCCCCCCCCCCACGGCTGATCACGCTGTGGTGCAGGGCCTCCCGGTGGGCAGAGCAGAGCCTGTCTGCCCAGATAGGTGCGCAGACAGCCTGCTCTCTCCAGGAGGCGGCCTCCCAGCCTCACAGGAGCCTCAGCCAGAGCCTCTGGTGGTCAAGAGCCTGGGACCTGGCCTGAGCCTCCAGGGAGGATGCAGCGGCTGTCAGGTCCCCCTCTCCAGGCACCTGCCTGTACTGTGTAAACCCAATTCCCCGGAGGGGGCAGGGAGCTGGTCTGCGGGACCATACTTGGCCCCTCCCCAACCCCCCACCCCAAGTCATCCTGTGTCCTTCTCAGTCCTGGGCAGGCCGTCAGCCTTTCAGCTGTCCTCCTGCAGAAGCAGGCCTCCTGACCTGTGTCCCAGGCCACCCCCCACGTCTGTCCCCTTTGCAGCCAGACACCTTCAGCGCCCATATCCTTTCCTCCTGGGCTCCTCCTCCCACCCAGGCCCCCCCCAGCGGCAGCTGCCGTGCTCCCCTTCCAGGCCCTCAGTGTTCTCTGCGTGCCCAGTGTGTATTCAGTGAACGTTTTGTGTGTTCATTAACACATCCGTGAGCCAGGTAGGAAGAGGACACCCAAATCCATGTCCCAGTGGCCCTTAGCCTTTGCAGAGGGGAGAGCAGGCAGAGATGAACCCCAGAGACGGCCATCAGCATGCAGAGGGCAACGTGCGCTGGGAACACGGGTGGGGGTGGGGTGTGAGGCAGGGTGGCAGGCCACACCGAGCAGCTAGAGGGGCAGGCACGGCCATACGGGTACCCAGCAGGTGTGTCCCAGGCAGAGCAAGGCACAGCACCGTCAGAGGCCCCCTAGCAGGTCCATCTGGGCTCCCCCCTGCCTTCTCTGGGGGCACCCGGCCCGGGCAGAGACCCGAGGCCCTGCTCTGTGCACATGGAGCCCACACCTCTTCCCGTCTGGGCAGCGCCTGGGGCCTGGGGTGGGCTCTCTGCCACCTCAGCTAAAGGGAAGACCCACTGCTTTCCACCCTTTACGGATTCTGACGTTGCCTCTGTGCCCCTGAGGGGACTTTCCTGGCCCTTCCACCAACCCAAGTGGTTAGCGACAGGCTTCTAAAATGAAGTTACTATTGCCCCACACTTTCTGGGTTCTTGGTACGTTTTCATCGTCATAAAAATATGGGTGTGGGCAGGGAAGGCCCCTGGGCCCACCCCTCCTATCAGCCCTCAGCAGACAGGGCAGACGGCAACAGGTGCTCGTGGCTGCAGGCCTTGGCCCTCTGGCTGGGCCCTAGGGCTCTTCCTCCTCCAGCAACAGCCTTGGGCCAGCGGCCCCCTCACCCCCAGCCCGGTCAAGAACAAGCCTTCCTGTGGCCCCTGATGGGCCCCGCACTCCCATGAAACAGTGCAGTGCGCAGCCTTCTGCATGTGCTTTTTGTTTCCTGGGCATGACCTCCTGTGTCGTTGGCTTCCCAGAGGATGCCTGTCCTGGGTAAGGTTGAGAGCCCTTGTCGGAGGACATGGTAGGAAGCTCGCCCTTTGATGTGGCTGTGTTGGCTGCTCGGTGGCTTCAGAACTATTTGAACTTTAGATATGGGTGAATGCCCATAAATATCCAGGCTCCCCCACTTCTTCAGAAACAGTATGATCTGGCTGCATGGCATCTCCGTGACGAGGGCTGGCTCGAGCGGCCCACCCAGAGGCCAACCGCTGGGCTTCCTCTCATGCACTGATCACTGTGCGAGCTGCTGGCCAGCTCTGCTGTTTGGATTTGCCCCTTCCCCCAGAATACAGGCTCTTCTGGTTTGGGCAGACCCTTGACGGACCTAAAGCAGGCCTCTCAGATGGATTTTCAAGTTCACTAACCGCACCTGACCTGCCTCTGCTCCTCTTAGGACTGGTGGGACCATGGCCTTTAAGTCTCTCCAGTGTGCGCCCCCCAAAGGAAGCCCTCTGCGGCCACAGCTGCGGGCCAGACGAGCCACCTGCCCTTGGGACTGCTGTCTCTGTAGGCGTCGATGTAGCACTGTGGCCATGGCACGAGTCATCAGGCTGGTAGCAGGGCACCCCTCCCCCTGCACACATGCTTCAGCTTCTTCCTGTGGCACAACAGGGGGCAGGGAGCAGGGGACTCTCAGGAGGGCCTCCGTCCGGGTGGAGACCCAGGGGCAGCGTCCGTTCCCTCTCACGTGGCCTGTCTGCGGCAGCAGGTGGGGCCCTGGCCGTGGGCTGGAGGGTTCCCAGTGACCCTGAGGCAGGTCCAACCTGTGCCTGCACCTGGCCTCTGTCTTTTTGCGCTTCCAGCATCCGTTTAGGTGAGGCGAGCCGCAGCAAGTTTCTGAAATGGTGGTGATGCCACATACATGGGACTGGTGAGGACAGGGTGCTCAGAATGGGTCAAGGAAGGACTCGTTTTCCTGGTGGGAATGGTGTTGCTGTTTATAATAATGTCACTATCTAAGGTGCTTGTTGCTGGGTCTATGCGCTTGCATGACGTGTCATTTAAGCACCAGCGTCATCACACGTGAAGCTGAGGGGCCCACTGAATGTGCGTGGCTGTCCCCTTAGGCCGCTGTAACAAACACTTCCTTGCCCGTGGCATAATAAATGAGACATTCATCCTTCACATGTGGAGGCCGGACGCCCAGACCAGGGTGCCTGCAGGGGTGGGTTCTGAGAGGGATAAAGAAGAAGGGAGGGAAGGGGGGAGTAGTGGGGGGAATGGGAGAAAGGGAGAGGGAGGGGTAAAGAGGAGGGGAGGGGAGGGGAGGAGGGAGGGCCTCTCTCCTCTTCTAAGGCCACAGGTCCTATCCGATTAGAACCCCACTATGACCTCATAACCTTAATTACCTTCTAAAACCCCTGATTCCAGATAGACCCCTGTGAGGGTTAGGGCTCTGCACACGGACGGGGGATGCAGCTCAGCCCTGCCGGAAAGTAGGTTGAGCTTCCACTTAGGTCCTAGATGCTCAGATGGGGGATGTCAGAGGCGAGTCTGAGAATGTAGGCAACATTAACTTCACTTACTGTTTTGTCAAATAAATACAGAAATAACTGGTCCACGAAACCAGAAAGACAAAATTAAATCAATATTTAGTAGGAAACAGATTTAGGTGGAACAGACCAGTGTCCTGGTCCTGGGCCCTGAGGTCGTGTGTTCACGTGTCTGGGGCTGGTAGGCAAGGCTGTGAGGGATTGTTCTGGGTTTTGTGTGATAATCTAAGTGCTAGGCGTCTGGCTTGTTGATGGGACAGATGTCAGAGGAGCCACGTAACTGGATTGGAGGCTGGAGGCTGCCTGTAATGGCCCAGGTCTTCCGGTAAATGGAACTGCTTTTAGGGTCCTCCTGCTGTTTGCCTGCCCGTGGCCTGGGCGGCTTTTACCTTGGGTGGAATTGGAAAGTAAGAGCGGAATCGAAGCTGAACTACAGGTTAGAGTAAGGGGGTATGTTATCTCCGCACCTCTCTGCAGGGGCGGACCCAACACAGGGGTCCCACTGACCCCACAGGGCCGGCGCCTCCCAGGTTTTCACGCAGTCTGTAAGTCCCCAACAGGTGCTGCCTCTCCTTTCTTGGTTTTATAACCGCAGCCTAATCCCCTCTCGGCGAATACTTGCTCGCGCTGTTGCGAGCTGAGCCAGGAGGGTGCTGAGCACTGCCCGTCTCTCGTCTGGAGTTGCGATGGCCTCTAACGGTTGGAAGTGTCCTGGGCGCCTTGCGGAGCGCCGGGCTGAGGGCTGCAGCGCTCCATGGACACCGTGATGCTGTGACAGGTGTTGGGACCCCACAGAGTCCAGCCAGCTCAGGCCCTGCCTCACCCAGGCTGTCTGCAGAAGAAGACCTCAGAACCTCAGGCTCCTGTTGGGGACAGCGGGGGCGCTGCTGTGTGGGAGCCTCCCTCTTGTACCAGCTCCAGCCCCAGAGGGGCTCCCCTCTCTGCGCAGACCTAGACCTGGTGGCTGCCTGGAGCATCCTATAATCTCCCTCTTCAGAGGGAAGAGGATTTCCTCCAACCTATTTTCAGCAAAGGATTAGGGACAGTGAAGTTCTGCTATTAGAGTGTCATCTAGATTTTTGTGATTTTTCAAAAATGTCTCAGAAATTGCCCACCAAAACACATGATTTAAAATTTTGGAATTAAAGTAATTTCACAGAATAAAGTCATGCAGTGGTCATTGCTGGGAAGATACGTGCTTGAGGGCAAACCAGACCTAGATTATCTGTCACTTTCATGTAAAATACCTAACCGACAAATTAGAGCTGATCCTTGAACAACATGGGTTTGAACTGCAGTGGTTCACTTACAGATTCTTTTTCCAGTAAATATATTGGAAAATTTTTGAAAAATTGAGATAATCTGAAAAAAGCATTTTTTTCTCTAGCTTAGTTTAAGAATACAGTATATAATGCATGTAACATACAAAATACGTGTTAGTCAACTCTGTATGTTATCAGTAAGGTGTTCTGGTCAACAGTAAGCTATGAAGTGTTTGGGGAGTCACAAGTTCTATGTGGGTTTTCTACTGCATGGGGTGGGGTGGTCGGTGCTCCTACCACCACATTGTTCAAGGTCAGTTGTATGTGCATGTGAATAATTTGAAGGACCTCATTAGAAATATTTGGAAGTAGTTGCTTTGATTCACGTTAATATAGGTGAGCCATGGAAATACTAGATGACCATGAAGCATATTCAGGCACTTTTTCTCAGTAATTACTGACTTTGGTATAAACCTAAAAGCAACGTGCATGTAAAGCAAGCTGGAGTGGTCGTCACGTGGCTGGAGCTTCTTCAGGTCCTCTGATGTTGCCCAGCTCATCCGCGCTCTCATGCAAAGTGGGAGTGCATGTGCAAGGTCCTGGCATCAGAGAATGTGTGCAGGGTGAACCCATTGTGATTATCATAAAGAAAAGTGTGCAGGGTGCTTATCCACACTGGGCACTCGGCATTTGATGTTCATCAAATATTTTATTTAGCACCTGCTGTATGCACTGAGGATTCAGTGTGGAAGCAAAATGCACAGACACCCCAGCTCTGCTAGAGACAGCATTTCAGTGGTAGATGGCATAACATAACTGAGCCCATGGCACTAGGTGATAGGAAGTGCTGTGCAGAAAAACAACATGGGAAGAGAGGTCTTGGGCTGTGGGTGTGGCAGGGGCAGCTGGACGAAGGCTGGGCTGGCTTCCCTGGGAGGGAGACAGGAGCTGGGTCCCCTGGGGTCGGGGGTGTGCAGGGCACAGGAAATCTGAGGTCCGCTGGAGGAGGCCAGAGGCCGGCCCACACAAGCCTGCCTGGAGCAGATTTGATGTGGGGCCTGGGAATAGAGGGTCAGCATGTGGCTCCACTTTATTTAATGGGAATGCACGGCCACCACTCAGACAGCACAGCCTAAAATGTAGAGTATGTCTTATGTGCTGCTTTTTGATCAGAGTTTGAAATTTGTTTCAATATTATATGGCCAAATGAAGGAGATGTTAAGTAATAGATAAATTAGGATGATTTTTAACATTATGAAGCTGCATTGGTTTATTGAATGAGTATACATAGATTGGCTTATGGGCAATTTTTTTTATTGTGGTAAAACACACATAGCATAAAATTTACCATTTTAACCATTTTTAGGTGTAAAATTCAGTGGCACTCAGTATATTCACATTGTCATGCAGCCATCACCACTCCATTTCCAGCACTTTTTCATCATCCTAAACAGAAACTGATTTATGGGCACTTTAAGTAGTTTATTCTATGTATGATACTGTATATCTTCCATTTTTGGAAACACTTTTTTTTAATCAATGAAAAAGATCTTAATCAGAGGAGAAAATGTTTTAAAACCTAAGCACCAATTAAATTTTAATGGAAAAATATCCAGTGAGAAGGTTTTTTTTTATTTTGAACAATTGATGATGATACATTTTAAGTTAAATATTTGCTTGTGAGGATTCGAGTTTTCTTTTGCTTAATATTTGTCTGACATAAGCAAGAGTTGCAATTATTGTTCCAGAGAAGAAAATCTGATGTTTGTCCAGGATTAAGTAATTCTTAAATAAGAGACAGAATGTCTTAAAAGTCACGTTCAGTCAGAAGTACATTCGAATAACACAGCCTATAACAGCAGGTTTAATAAAGTTAGGAAGTTAGAGTGCTTCCTAAGTTGTTTTTAAGAAATAGGAATGAAAGCATTTTATGTGAAATTACCTTCTAGAGGGAGGGGGCTTAAGATGGCAGCATGAGCAGGGCGGCAGAAATCTCCTCCCAAAACCATACATATTTTTGAAAATACAACTATTCCTAAAAGACAGCAGAAGATACAGTACAATAGCCAGGCTACATCTACATCTGCGAGAACTCACCACCTCACAAAAGGGGTAAGATACAAAGCCGTGACCCGGCGGGACCCGAGCACTCCCCCTACCCCAACTCACCGGCAGGAGGAAAAGAATCAGAGTGGGGAGGGAGTCAAAGCACAGGACTGCTAAATAACCAGCCCTAATAATCTGCACCAGGAGTACAGACACACATGGCATGGTGTACTGGATATTAGAGAAACGGAAGGGTAAGATCTGAGATGGAGACTGCAAGCGGGTCCCCACAGCCGGCTCCCTGGAATAAAAGAAAAGCGGGCGCTTTTTTAAAAGTCTTCAAGGGACAAGGGCCCAACAGCTGAACAAAATCATCCCAGAATACTCAGCCCACAGGCTGGGAATCTTGAGGAACTTCGGGCCTCCCAACACCCTGCCAGGTAAAGCAACCCCGAAGCCTCTAATGGCAATAAGCAGCCTGTCATTGGTTCCCCCCCAGCCAGCACTGCAAACGGACTGGCTGACCTGCCACAGCTACGGAGCCGCTGGAGAGCGGCCCTGCCCACAGCAACTACACAGAATCTCCTCCTGGTGGGCACGCAGCTAACCGAGATGGGCTGCGGAAGCCAGAGCAAGGTCCAGAAGGCACGAAGGGGCACCATCCTTGCTGCAGAATGCACCCGGCTTGGCTGCAACCCCTCCCACAGTGCTCTAGGCTAGCCTGAGGGCGGCCCTGCCCACGGCAGCTCAGGGGAGTATCCCACAGACTGCCTCTCGGTGTGCGGGTAACTGGCATGGGCTGCGAAAAAGGGCAAGGCGAACAACCAGCAGGAAGGGACTTTGTTCTCCCAGCTGACACACGTGCCACCTGCCTGCGACCACTTCTATCGCCATGAAAAGACAGAAGAATCTGGTCCAATCAAAAATTACTCAGACAACTCCAGAGAGAGGACCTGGTGGGATAGATTTAACCAATCTTCCTGGAAAAGGGTTCAAAATAAAAGTCATAACCATGCTGATGGACCTACAGAGAAATAGGCAAGAGCTAAGGGATGAAGTTAGGAGGGAGATTACAGAAATGAAACAATTGGGGTTTGGGGAGGGGACCTGATGAAGGGGGTAGTGTAATCACCATAATATTACTCATTTAATTGTAGATTAATGATATTAAAATAAACTTAAAAAAAAAAGAAATGAAACAATTGGTAGACTGGCTCTTTGAGGTTTTGGTGTTGTGCACACCCCAAGGAGAGGCTGTGCCACAAGGCATTCAGGACTAGGGTTTTTTTTCCAGTAGCCACCCCGGGCTCAGCGCCTGAACAGACCTAGAGTTGGCCTTTGGATACTTGAGCATGATGTGGTTGGTTAACCTGAGCAGAGGCTTGAAAACTTAAAATATATTCACCTGGCTCTCAGTGGACTTTAACAGTTAGGAATCCATCCATCTACTTTAATATTCCACATAGGATGTAACAGAGTTCACAGAGTTGTGTGAATGTTTGTGAGATGATTTCATGGTTCTTGTGGATATGAGTTCTTATTATTGAACATACTAAAAAAAAAATCTGCACCGCATAAATGACTGTTTTGTAGTATTTAAGTGAACCGTGCCTGTGTTTAGAAGATCTCAGTGGGTTTTTGATTGTTGTTTAAGGCTGTGGCTGTTTCAGGCAGAACGGAAATTTTATTCCACATTCAGCTTTCAGGGAGATCATATTCCGGCCACCTGATCTTTCACTGACAGCTAGCTGCTGAGAAGGGTGGGTGGAGAGCAGACATCAGTTGGGTGCTGACCCTGTGTCGGGGGGCGCAGGGAGCTGTGTGGCTGTGGCAGCCCCTCCTTCCTCTGCTTCCTCCCCTTCCTCCTGAGGGGCCAGCCGCAGGAGCCAGGAGACCCTGCTGGGAGCGCGTTCACCCAAGAGTGCCGGTGGGGTTCTCGGGCTGGTGGGCGTGGCTGAGGCAGAAGGACCCTGGCCCCTGTGTGAGCTGTCACGGTGCAGGCAGCGGTGGGCCAGGTCTGGCTGCCCACGCAGGTGAGCCCCTTTCCTGGCCGCGCATCCTCTGCAGCTCTGTGGGCTTGTCTGATGTGACCAGCAGGTGTGACAAAGCCTCGGTAGCCCACATAGGACGTGAACCGGTGGCGCCGCTGACCACAGCTGTGTGTCCGTGGTTTCTGGCAGATGGCTGTGGTAATTGTGCAGTGATTCCATTATTGTGGTAAAATACATATAACAAAATTGACCACCTTAGCTGCTTTGTGAGATAAAACCAGTGGCATTAAGCACATCCACATTACCCTGCCACCCTCACACCCGTCCATGTTGGGAACTTATCTTGCAAAACACGCTGTCTCCCCATTGCACCCCAGCTCCCTGGCCCCGTAAGCTCCATTCTGCTCCTGACTCCAGGATTTTGACCAGCCAAAGAGCCTCTTACCTGGGGAGCCATACCAGACCCGGCCATGTGTGTGTCCGTCTTATTTACACAGTGTTCCCAAGGCCCATCCCTGTGGCACCTTGTGCCAGATTTTACCCCCTTTGGAAGCCAAATGATTGTTTGTACATCACACGTTTGTTACTACTCATCGCCAGAGAACACTCGGGTTTCCTGCAGCCATATTTATGGACCCCAAGCCCCCAGAGGACCAAGCACAAGCTGGCCCGCTGAGCCTGGAGAGGAGCCTGCCTGTGCGGTTCTGACTTTGTAAAGGGCGTGGCCGCCTCCTTCAGCCCCATGTGTTCTTCCTGCACTTGATTAAAATCGTCCTTTCCCTAGGAACTCTTACAGGTAAATTTCCCTCGCAAGCACCCTGTACACTGCTTTGCCCGTGTTGATCTGCACGCGGCACGTTCTCTGCTGCTTTGTGAATATTCCTGAGTAACTTTGGGGTGGTGCCCACGGGACTGGAAAACCCCCGTCCCTGGACCGGGCGTGGCCCTGAGCGTAGCCAGTTGGGAGCGTTGGGGAGAGCGCCTCTTCCTTAGAAATGCTGCTCCTGCCCCTTGCCCCCAGGACAGCAGTCTGCTTGCGGGACGGCTGGGTGTTGGGTGCTCAGGTGTTTTGTTCCCCAGCAGCCTTGGGGCAGGCTGAGTCCTGGGGGAGGCCTGTGGCTGTTCCATTGGACCTTGAATATTCCGAGGATGTCTGGCCAGAACTCCCCGCAGGTTCTGCTTTCTGAGCCTGGTTCTCCAGCCTCCGGGATGCTCCGAGCGCCTCACCCCTTCAGGAAGTGATTTGGCGGAGCCGCCATGGCTGTCCCCTGGCTAACAGCCTGCCGGGCCAGCACAGGGAATCCTGAGCATCCCGCAGGCCCCGGATGTTTCCCAGGGTTGCCGCCATCTTCAGATTCCCACTGAGCCCCCTGCTGGCTCTGTGTTGGGTGGGAGGTCACCGAGTTTGCACCCACAGCCATTGCCTGCTTTGGCTCCACCACAGCTTGGGGACACTCCAGGTGCCGCTGATCTGTGGGGCTGACAGCTCCAGAGTGACACCTGGTCACCAGGCAGGCACCGCCTCTGCCCTCTGGGGATGGAGGGGCCAGGACCAGGCCCCTAGGTGTGGGTGACACTCTCCCTTGCCCTCCATGGCCAAAGCCCACTCTGGCCAGTGAGCCTGGAGTCCAGCTTATATCCGGTGGTGGGGGGACCTCTGTGACCCCAAGCCATGGGCCTCCATGCACAGCGCAAGCCATGTGATGGTGTTGGTGGCAGTGTGACAAGGTTGGTGATTCCCAGCACCCCCGTGATGTGGAGGAAATGCAGGCATGGTGGTGGTGAGCCCAGCCGGTGCATGGGCAGGCCCAGTGGCTGGGAGCCTCATGGGCAGCAGAGCAAGTGGAGACTTCCTGCCAGGTTCCTGTGCAAGTGAGAAGTGAGATGAGGCAGAGATCCTCTGCTGGGGAGAAAACTGACATAAAGAACTGAATCCTGGGGACAAAATGTAATATGCAGGCATGATCTCTTTTACCTGTAAGAAAAGGCTGCTTGTATGGGAGAATATATTCATAAATAACGTATCTGATAAAGGGTTGACATCCAAAATATATAAAGAACTCATGCACCTTAACAAACAAAAAGCAAATAATCCAATTAAGAAATGGGCAGAGGACATGAATAGACACTTCTCTAAAGAAGAAATTCAGATGGCCAACAGGCACATGAAAAGATGCTCCACATCGCTAATCATCAGAGAAATGCAGATTAAAACCACAATGAGATATCACCTCACACCAGTGAGGATGGCCAACATCCAAAACACAAACAACAACAAATGTTGGCGAGGATGTGGAGAAAAGGGAACCCTCCTACACTGCTGGTGGGACTGCAAATTAGTTCAACCATTGTGGAAAGCAGTATGGAGGTTCCCCAAAAAACTCAAAATAGAAATACCATTTGACCCAGGAATTCCACTCCTAGGAATTTACCCTAAGAATGCAGCAGCCCAGTTTGAAAAAGACAGATGCACCCCTATGTTTATCGCAGCACTATTTACAATAGCCAAGAAATGGAAGCAACCTAAGTGTCCATCAGTAGATGAATGGATAAAGAAGAAGTGGTACATATACACAATGGAATATTATTCAGCCATAAGAAGAAAACAAATCCTACCATTTGCAACAACATGGATGGAGCTAGAGGGTATTATGCTCAGTGAAATAAGCCAAGCCGAAAAAGACAAGTATCAAATGATTTCACTCATATGTGGAGTATAAGAACAAAGAAAAAAAACCTGAAGGAACAAAACAGCAGCAGACTCACAGAACCCAAGAACGGACTAATAGTTACCAAAGGGAAAGGGACTGGGGAAAATGGGTGGGAAGGAAGGGATAAGAGGGAAAAAGGGGCCTTACGATTAGCAGACGTAATGTTGCGGGGGCACGGGGAGGGCTGTACAACTCAAAGAAGATAAGTAGTGATTCTATAGCATCTCACTATGCTGATGGACAGTGACTGTAATGGGGTTGGTGGAGGGGACCTGATGAAGGGGTAGTTTAATAACCATAATATTGCACATGTAATTGTAGATTAATGATACCAAAATAAATTATATTAAAAAAAAAAGAAAAGGCTGCTTGCTGAGCAAGGTGCACAGACAGCCCAAAGCTGAAATAACCAGCCTATCGCCTGAGTCACAGCCAACCTGTTTGGCCACTTCTCTTGTCATGTTCCGTTGCTGTCCGGCACATGTGTCTCCTTAGGGGAACTGACGAGGAGGGGACATGGGATTCTTCGGAAAAACACAGTTTTAGAAGTCAGTGTTTTATAGCCAAACATACTTGGGTTGAAAATAAATTCCCCCAGGGACTCTTGGGGTAAATATCTGCCTGGTGCCTCTCTCTGCTCGTGCACCTTTATGGGCACCTGTGGTACACACACTGCTGATAGGTTTGCCAGTTTTAGGTTTTATTTATTGACTCATTTTCAGCCTTCTTGCACTGCCTGTGAGGTACCTGATGACACTGAATTCATTCATGAACACTGGTGACAAAACTGTATGTATCGTGTGACATGTTGTTACGATTTTTAACAATACAGTGTGTGTTAAAACAGCCCCCCGGCCTCCCTGGAGGCATGCACGGACCCCGTAATGGTTGCTGGACTTCATCTTGCCACTGCAAACAGCAGTGTGAGTGACAGAATCCCATGGATTTTTTTTGAAGCTTTAACAATTGCAAATTAATTTTATGCTAACAAATCATTCTGCTTTTTGTTGATGTTCATAAACTTTTCTTCGTAAGCTAGCCAAAACGAGTGTTTCCAGTTATAACAGTTTTGTAACTGCGCATGTTCTGCATACATCCCAGCCAAGGGGATGAGACCAAGCATCTGAAACCCCACGGGAGTGGGGGCTGCCTTTGCCAGGTCCTGCTCCAGGCCGAGAGGTGGGCCTTCAGGAGACCAGGGGACTGCGACCCAGCTGCCATCTGTGGAGGTCTGGGGTCTGTCTGCTGACCTCAAGGAGGTGATCAGGAGGCCCTGTTTCTGGGCTGTGAGTCGGCACTTGGCAATCGTGTGATTAAGGCTGGTCTTTTAGAATATTAAGCAACAAGGGAGGCTCAAAACTGACACAATTGTTTTAACAGAAAAAAGGACATTGTTTGAGAGCCTAAGCCTGTTTGAACTGTGTACATGAGGTTTTGGATGTGTTCGCTGGCCAAGTGGTCAGAGGGGCCTGCAGGCCAGGTGGCCTGAGTATCTTTTTGATGCTTGGCCAGGTAATTTTATGATCATTTGCTTCAGGTATATAAAGATCGCCTTTTATTGTTTTCTTATATAATTTTCCTTATTACCTGGTTTGAAACTATTAAAATCTAAGATTAATTAACATGCAGGGTTGGCTAATAATTCCATTTTTGTAATGAAAAGGATGTGTTCTAATCAAAAGATGTCCTTGGTACAGGGTGAATATTCTCATTCCAGCTCTAGAAATTAACCTCAGGAAAGCATGGTCCAAGTGCACAAAAATGATCTTATTAAAATGTCCCTTACATTGTCCACTGTAGCAATGAAAGTGATTCAGATCTGTCCACAGGAAATTGCTTTCACACCTTACTGAAAATTCATGCAAAGGATTACTAGCAGGGCTTTAAAAAGGTTGTGTAGATTTAGCTTTACTGATGGGAAAAGAAGTTTATACTATGGTGGGTGAAAAGAGCATACTACAAACTGTGCATATAACATCCCATTTTTAGTGTAGATCTTTGTATGGACTCATGAAATATATGCATAGAAAAATATGGGAGGATATATACAAAAAGCCAGTGGTGGATGTCAAGGTTATGGGATATTGTTATTTTTTCTTTGTTTCTCTGCCTGAATGGTGGTGTATTGCTTTTATAGTCAGAAAAAAGAATTAAGGTTTTACCATTAAATTAGAACGTGTTACACAGCTCAGCACATTATTACTGTTATTACAAGAAGCAAACACTTAGCAGAAGGGAAAGCTGTCCATGTGTGGTGGTGACCCAGTTTTAGGGAAGCCAGCTGGCTCTTGGTTGCCCCGTGCTGGTGTAGGCCCTGCCCACTATGCTGTTGTCACTAGTAAGAGGACAGGCAGCCCAACACGGCGGGGCCTCTGACAGCCTCCTTCCAACCGCCTTCTTCCCCAACCCCCACAGCCTCCTCCCATAACAGCCAAAGATGCATTGAAAGTCTCTGTGAGGGAGGCAGCGGAAAGGATGTTTGCCTGGAGATGAGCCGCAGTGAAGGACAGTGTTGTCCCCTTGTGCCTGGACATACTGGGGGGCTGGGGGTACAGGTGGTGTCCTGGCTGCATCCACCCCGGCCATCACAACAGGCACTGGTTAAACAGTAAAACCGCTTTCCATGTCCTCGGACTTGAAGTCAGAGGCAGACGGGGTGTGACCTGAGAACCGGGGTCACAGGGGCTGGGGGCGTGGAGGGAGGGTCTAGCAGATGGCTGAGGGGCAGAGGTGGCCGCGCAGAGTCCACGCTCAGCTGTTGCCAAGGATGCTGTGAAGCGGGCGCCTGGTGCACTTGTACAGACCCCTCTGCTCACCCTCGTCTCTGGATCCCCAAGTGTGTTGCCCCATGACTGGACGGGAGCCAGGGTCAGAGGCAGCAGTCAGCAGAGATCTCTGGTGTGCGGGCAGCCGGGAGAGGTGCTGTACCTACCCCTGGCCCAGCCCTGACAGGCTCATGGGGCGGAGTTTGAATAATTTTAATTCAAATGTCTGGGACAGTGTGACCCAGAAGTCTGGGGTGTTGAAAAGCCCAGGTGGCTGACATCTGGGTGGCTGGTCAGGCACACGCCTCCAAGGGGCTGCCAGGACCCTCTGCTTCCAAGGTGCCAGCTTGGACTTTTGTGGGGTTATGCCATTCAATACAGTGAGAAGCCTGTCCTATGGCGCAGGTTTCAAATGAGGAAAATGAGGCCCAGAAAATTGACTGCATCTCCCCAGTCATCCACATGGTGTCACACCTGGGGGAGCCTGTCTGACACCAGGTCCCCAACACCAGTGGGGCCTCGGAGGGTCCTGCAGTTCAGTTCTGACACCAAGTACCCTGATGAGTGCAGACCATCCCCCTGGTTAGGGCTCAGCCCCAAGACTGCCCCACTGTGGACGCCAGCCCCAAGTCTCAGGGCCATCTGTCCTCTGACGGAGCACCATTCAGGGTTGCCATGAGCCCCTGGGGCTTGATCATACTAGAACGGCTCCGGAACTCACTGGAAGCAGTTCTTACAATCCAGGTTTGCTACAAAGAACACGACTCAGCAAACGGTACGGCGGGTGTGGGCGGTACCAGCCCCTGCCTGCCCACCATCCCCCAGCAGCTCCCCATGCTCCTGGGGGGCTGAGCGCAGTCTCAGTGCTGACCCTGCAGTCAGTATGTGGCCAGTCCCCACTTTACACTGTCCAGGGGCCCCCTGAGTCTCCGGAACAGCTGCAGTGGAAAGGGCCCCTTGTGAAGAACAGACCTCCCGCCACCCAGCAGGTTCCTAGGCTTCTGAAGTTCGGTACCAGAAACCAGGCCAGGCTGGGCACGTCCTCCAGAGCCAGGGTCTGAATGCATGTCTCTGTTTCCAAGTTGACTTGCATTCCCTTCTCTCACGCTGCCTCCTGCGGCCTGGCTGAGTCAGGGCAGATGCCCGGTTGGTCCGCTGTTGATGGTTGGTGTTCCAGCAGGCAGTGGCTGTGGGGTTCCTGGTGGGTAGTTTGAACTCCACCCCTGCTTCCACTCAATGACTGTTACAGAAGTCCAGGTGCCTCCGCACTTCCAGTACATCAAGGGGAGTCCCAAATGCTTCCAGACACCGGAACAGGCGGGAAAAGCTGGCAGGGAGAGGCCTGGTCTGGCGGCTGTTTATCACCTCGCTCTCATGGCCTTCAGGACCTAGAACAGCCCCACTTTCTCAGGCTGTGGGGAGCACCAGGCCCCCACCTCGACACAGTCACCTCCTGTTTCTCTTTCTTGCACTTCGCCCTTCACATGCCCCTCATGTGCCAGCCCGAGGTGCCGGCTGCAGCTACAAATGCCTCAGTTCACCTAGTGGCTTCAGAATACTTGGCATGTAAGAAGAGCTCAGTGTGTAATGACGGAGGGCAGGTGGCCCCCTGCATGAAATAGAATGCAGCGATGGAGTAACAAAATAGCTCAGGCACACGGTAAATTTGGTTCGGGACCCAGTTCCACTGGGGGATATTGCCACATCTGGCAATGCTCAAACCAGCTGGGTGCCCTGCTACTCAGCTGGGTTCTGGCACCACCCATCCGGAGACAGTCGGCCTCAGGTCCCACAGGGCCTGCAGGTGGGCGCTGAGCTTCCGACTAGCCATGTATCAGGGCTCCACGGCTTGATGGATGTGCTGGAGCGGCTCTTGGGCCTTCCCGGGTCACGGGTTCATTATAAAAGTACACAAGTCAGATACTTACCTGGCAGTGGAGATACCATGATCATGAAGGTGGTTGTCCCAGGGCGAGGCTTATCCATTGCACTCCGGATGTGCTGACCCCTGCTATTTCCCCAAATGTGGGAAACCCGACTGTATAATTTGTTGGTAGTGGGGGACTGTGTTCACGCTTTCCCCTGTAGAAAATATCAAATTAATAAAAAAAAATATGCAAGTCGGGCAGCCCAAGCAGAGGGGCTGGGTGTGGGGAGGGGGCTTCATGCCCTCTCAGAGCGCCGCCCCACACGTGGCCACCCTGGAATCTCCGGGATTGGCCTTGGGGTTGTCATGGGGCTCCAGGACCCAAGGGAATGGACGGACTAGCTGGCCATTGGCAGGGCTCAGCCCCAGGCCTTACCCCTCCCCAGAGGGGTGACCCAAAATTCCAGCCCCCCAATCACGTAGCCGGTGCCAGGCAACCGGCCCCATCAGGTGGCTTCCCGTGCCGCCGCCTCGGTGAGAAAGGACACCTTTCCGGCCCTCAGCTCTCGGCTGTCTCCACCTGGGGATATTCCGAGGGTTTTGGGCTCAGTGCCGGGAACTCCTTCCTACTCCACCTTGCGAGGTCCCGAGGGGCGCGGGGGAGGAGCGCCCCGGAGGCCTGGAGACGCCGACCCGGGAAGCTGGGGTGGTAGGAGCCCAGGTGCACGGACTGGCCGCGGGCGTGCCCTCGAGGCTGCCATGCGCGTGCCCGGGGCGCCCGGCTTTCCTGTGCACGGTGGGATGCCTGCGGTGCCAGGGCGGCCACTCTGAGGGAGAGGGAAGCAGGCATCTCCCAGGACAGCCGGGCGCCGGAGGAGATGACCACCGAGGCCGCAGGAGGGGCGGGGCCGCCGCTGCGGGAAGGGGGCGGGGCCGCTGCGTGCAGAGAGGTCGTGCACTGCTGGAGCGGACAGCCTAATAGTAATTTCACCGCTTAGATCCTTTCTCAGCAGATTCCCAGATCTCAGGAAATGAGCCCAACATGAGCGTCCCACAAGGGCCCAAGCTGGGCTGTCTAGCGGGCGTCCATCTGCGACGCTCCCAGGCCCCTGCCGCGTGCTAGCTGGCGGTGTGTGCTGATGCCGCGCGGCAGGGAACAGGAAATCAGCTGGCGGGGACTTTGCCGGGGGGAAGGAGAGTCCCACCTCTTGGCATTTTGAAGGGCTCAGAGGAGCAGAAATCAGCAGCGGTTTGTGTTGTCATAAAATTGTGTATCTTCACATGCACACCTGAAGTTTAAAGAGCTCAGGCTAAGAAGAGAGAGGTCCTGTCAGGAGGAAAGACGCCCACCCCTCCGTGGCTGCGCTTCCTTACAGCCTACAGCTCTAAAGCCTTGGGACATGGGAAGATCTTACAGAACACTTCTGGGATGTCGCAAGTTTTTGTTTAGTATGCAACTTTAAAACTCTTGCCTGCGTTCCCTGAGTTCATTAACGTGATTTGGTGTTCAAGCGGTTGTGAATCTGAACTCTGTTTCCAGTGAGAACTTGGCTGCTCTGCGTTGTCCCTTCATTCAGCCTGTAATCACTGAGCACCCACTGTGGGCCAAGTGTTGTGCTAGCTGCTGGGAAACTAGACAATAAAAGTAAGAATTGGCCTCCTCCCTCTAGGTTAAAACCTGTTGGGAGAATTTGGAGGAGAGTCACTGGCCAAGCAGTACTGGGAGTGACCGTGTTACCACAGAGACGATGCTTTTCACTTTTTGCACAGGAAAAGTGGAAGGGGTTTTCTACTGTGTCATGTCACTAACCTCCTCAAGAGCTGCAGGAACGGACACTCGTACATCCCTGTTCTCCAGTAATAAAGTCGTATGGTGGGGGCACCCACCCGCTCCCAGAGTCAGACACATGGGACACTGGAGCCGTGGGAGGTTTGGGGCAGATGGATTACAGAGGGGGCTCAGAGTGGGGTACAATGGAACTCAACAGTGGGGTGCAGGGGGCTCACAGGGATACAGGGGAACTTACAGAGGGGGCTCTGGGGTACAGGGAAGCTTACAGAGGGGGCTCAGTGGGGTCCAGGAGCTCACAGAGGGAAAAGTCAGTGCATGCCTCCCACCTGGGGGCTGCAGTCTTCCCAATACACAGAGCTGTGCCTGACCCAGCAGGTGAGCCTGGCTTGAGTCAAATCATATATTTGTCAATGATTCTGTAAGGTGAAACTTTTAGGGCATTTTCAAGTATTTGGAGGGGAATTGCTATAAAATATCCAAGTAGAAGTTAATAGGTGTTTCTTGCTTTGTTTGCACAGATGTTCATGAGGGTTATTAGCTGCTCACAGACCACCCTCTCTGCAGGGTGTGTGTGATACCAGAGACACTTGGGTTTCAGTGCATCTCCCAAAGAGCAGAATTCTTTGAGAAAAATTCTAACAGGTCAGACGGTGAGGATTACCGGGAGCAGGAGCCGAGGAGCGCCTGTAGGACCACTGGCACCACAGCCTTTTCTGATCAGGATAAAGATAGCTTTCTTTCTAAATAAAGAAATGCTTTCTGATCGTGGAAGCTGGGTCTCAGAACTCTTGCTGAGACAGGACATGTTTACTTGCTTAGCTGCACAGCTAAGCCAGCAGCCCAGAGCCTCGGTGTCCAGCACCCCAGGCCACCTCCGTCGTTCATCAACTGCACTACGCTTATTGGTTTCCTGTTTTCTGTCAGGTGAGTTGTAAGTGTGATGATGTAAGTGGAAATTGGCTCCACATGTTAGAATCTGATTTGCATCTGTTTGCTGACCACCTGGCCTGGCATTGTGTCCCCTGAGAAGTGGGGAGGGGAGAGAATAGGGGACAGTAGGTGAGGCCTCTGAGCCAGACTCAGGAGCCTGTGCAAAGGGCAGGTAGGGTCTGGTTAGAGGAGGGAGGAAGCCTGTAGGAGGCCCCGATGGGCTGTGCAGACAGGGAAGCCTGTCCGTGAAGTGTGGGGTCTGGAGCACACCGGGGATGCAGCACCATGAGAGCCACGTGGAGGTGTGGATGCCCGCTTGGGAAGGCCGGCTGAGATTGTTCTGGGCCTCTGCCTGCCGCCAGCGCTGAGTAGGTATAAAGGCTCAGGCTCTGTCCAGGAGGTTGGTCTGGAGTTTTGTGCGCACCCCTTAGTGGGCATGGCATGTGTGTGTAACTGTCCCCCCAAGCTCCTGCGTTTGCCAGGATTGGGGCAGTAGAACCACAGGGCCCCTCATGCGTCTGCCGGGGCATCACTTTGTTCAGAGGTAGGCAACCTAAAGTGTTTTAAAATTAAAACAAATTCTGGTTTGTTGTAGAACAGTGTGAAAACTTTGCATAAAAATTAGGAATAAACAAATTGAAAAGACGTTGTGTATTGCAGGCTGGAGTCTGCAAACTTGGGCGTGGTCTTCCGCACGCCCTCTGCCTTCCTCTTCTGCCCTTGGTGGGGAAGCTGGAGGGATGCAGCCCCGGGAGCATCCCCTGACGGGCACAGATGCCTTCAGTTTAATTAGGACTTCTGTTTAATTTGGGTGGCAGATGCCAAAGCAATGGACAGCTTCTTTACAAGTTATTTATATTTTGTACACATTTTTCTTCTCAAAATACGGCATTGTAATTGAGCTTTGGAAGCACAATGCTGTCCTCCTTAGAGCATTAGTTGTGCCTGCAAATGCTCTTGCAGGACACCCATGCATGTTTCTCAGTGGTAGGTGCCTCCCTGAGATCGTGGAGGGAGTGCTGTTGGGTGTGGAGCAGAGCTGGCTGCCCCCTCCTTCAAGGCTGCAGTGGCTTGACCACCTAGGTGCAAGGCAGCAGCTACACGGAGCGGGGGTGAGTGGGATGTACATGCGGGAGCAGGAATACGCAGACCCATATTAGTCCTGGGTTCTCGTACCCAGTGGCCTCCTTGTGGCTGCCTTCCCAATGTGCTTGCTGGATGCCTGCAATGCTGGGCACCCTTCTGATACACTCCATGTTCTGGGGGACATGGTTTGCGTCTCAGATGGGACATCGTGACGATTGAACTGCTCATGAAGTGTCTCCATCTCCCAATAATGATGTTACAGCAACGCCTGTGTGCACAGGTCTGTCTGGGCTTCTGGCATTCTTGTCCTTTGAGAAGGATTCTCTGCAGGTCACTTAATCCAGGAGAGAGAATGGTGTATATATGTATATGTTAATTATGCCCATGGCTGTGTATTTATGTTATTTTATACACACGTGCGCGTGCACACACACACACAGGACTGCAGTAGGTTTGTCTTCAAAGAATTTACAGTAGCCAGAAGTTTAAGATGAAAGTAAAATTTGTCTTACATAGTCTGCAAACTAAAAAACTGCATCTGGGCAAATATCAGGTTTCAAGTGCCCAGAAACCTGGGTCCCATTTTACACTGTTTAAACAGCCAAAACCTGGCAGTAGTGGATGAAAAGTAAACATAGTGATAAGGCGAATACCAGTCACAAATGAGACCCGGTACTTAAAAATTTCTCCTGCGCAGTCTCGTCGTTAAGTGTAGTTGTCAAGGCGGACAGCAGGAAGAACTGTGTCTGCGTCATGGCAGGACAGAAAGCCCCTTTGTCCTGCGCTGGGAGCAGCTCCTCACTGCTGCACGGGGATGCCATCCCAGCGGCGATGGAAGGCCAGCTTCTCTGAGCTACCAGTCCCCACATTTGAACGGCTTTTTACATATGCCTCAATTTCTAGAAAATAGTGTAATCCAAGCCGCCAGTGTCCTCAGCTGCGAGGGTCAGGTTATGTTAGAAAGAAGAGCTGCTTGTTAGGGTTTCTGTCTGTCTGCTTCCAAGAAGAATATGAGGCAGCCGGCAGAAAAAATCAGTGTGAAGCTATAAACAACAGGAAAAATTCTGTTCTGAGGTTAGCACAGAAAAAGTTGTATTAACGAGCGCACAAATGAAAATTAGGGTAGTTTGTAGCATGTAAAGCTAATATTGATGATGCATTTGAGTGACAGGTTTTCTTTCAGTACAGCCTGACAAATACTTGAAACATGTTTCGAAAATCTGTGCCCTAATGGTGTACAGCTGATAGTGTCCGTTCTAGAAAGAGGGACCGGATGTAAGCCAAATGCTGAGATTACTAGTGGACAGTACCAAGTGTCGCAGGCATGCAGAGCCACAGGAATTCATCCATATGGCCAGCAAAAGCTCAGCTAGGAACCACTTCAGACGGCTGGTGATACCAGGGAAGTTAAATACGCGCATCTGGAAACAACCCACCCATTTGTCAACAGTAGAAAAACGTCGTGTTCATACCGTGGCATAGTGCGCGTGGAGTAAGAGGAGTGGGCAGCACCCGTGACTCTCAGACTGCTATTAAGCAAAGAAGCCGGACAGAAAGAGCACAAATTACATGATTCCACGTACACAGCGTTCAAACGAGGCTCTGAGGTCATGGTGATGACCCCCTGGCTGCTGGAGTGGCTGGGATTGGTGGGAGGGGCTTCCCAGGGCAGAAGTGGTGGTGTCCCTTGAGGGGATCTGGGTGCCCAGGTGAAGCCTGAGCTGCCCGCATGTGGTGGGCACTTTGGAACCTAAGCTCCTTTCCAGTGGCATGTGCATTGAGTATAGAGTCCCGAGTGGTCAGCACTGTGGAGCAGCCTCCAGTGGGCGGGGTCTGGACTGAGGCTCCACTTGTGAACACGGAGCCCACGCATGTGGGGAGGCCTGAGGGCCCTGTGCCTGTCTGGAAGGGGTCCCTGCAAGGCTGGTACCTGCAAAGGCCTCATGTGGTGGTAGTGGGGAGGGTGGTGTGCCCCAGCAGGGAGGCCCCGGGTGGGGTTCCGGGCCGGGGACAGCTTTCGCTTCCTCTGAGCGGGTGGGAAACCTGGGGGGTTCAGGGGGAGGAGGGAAGTGGGC
Source organism: Smutsia gigantea (assembly GCA_032199065.1). Classification (NCBI taxonomy): domain Eukaryota; kingdom Metazoa; phylum Chordata; class Mammalia; order Pholidota; family Manidae; genus Smutsia; species Smutsia gigantea. The sequence goes on along the minus strand of JAVSCE010007333.1, from coordinate 7,611 downwards.
TGTCTTATAAAGACTGTCTACTCTCATTGCTGTGAAAGGCTGTGGGGTCTGGCGTGCTCCTGAGTGGCTTCCCCTGGGTCCACGGCCACCAGAGCCTTCTGAAGGGCCGCAGTGGGCCACCTGCAGCCATTGAATGGCCTCAGAGACACTCGCTGCCAACATCCCCTCTTCCCAGCACCATGCTGTCCTCTGGAAGGCTCCTGTACCTTCACAGTGCCAGCCTTCCGCAGCGCTGGCCTGGGAAGGGTGTAGCTCTGATCACGTTGTGACTGGAAGCGTGAGCGGTCAGAAGGGCACGTGGTCCTTGGAGCACTGAGTATCCGGCAGATGTTTGGCGCTCACATCAAGGGCAGAAGGAACTGAGCACCACGGTTGGGGGTGTTGTCCACCGCTGCTGGCAAGAGGACCTTGAAGACGATCTGGAGGCCTGGCTCACCCGGGGCAGTTTCGGGGTGGGCAGGACAGGTGGGCGTGACTTGGAAGTCAGTCGGCGCGTGTGGGGGCCAGGCGCAGCCTTGGGGCTGCAGCTCCCCTAGGCCTAAGGAGAGGAAGGAGGTGGGTCAGGCACCGCACTGGGTGCCCCCTCACGTTGAGCACAGCTCTGGGCCTGGCCAAGCTCGAGGAAAGGTTTCTGCTCCTGGCCAGTGTAGGAAGGTTGTCATCTTTTAAGGCTGGCCTCCCTCAGGAAGCATCTCATCGGAAAAACTGTGAGACGTGCATGGCCTAAGCATGACATTGTGTCCCTAGGGACTTCCTGGTCAAGTGCGTGCTTTGTAGTTACCTGTAATTAGCTTTATTGAACATTAGGCCTTTTTGCTAGCTAATACTTCATTTTCTTGGAAAATCAAAAGGAGGGGGATTTTTAGGATTAAAATAACATCACATTCACTGTGTGAATTCTTCCAGAGAAGAACTAGGGTTTATCACACACTGCAGGGATCTTACCATGTTCAAATCCAAGTCTGAGTGGTTCTTTGCAGTGGAAGGATCGGGTTCAGCAGGCAAACACATGCGCTGTGTGCATCTGCAGCTGTGGGGCCGGCGTGAGTGGCAGAGACGGGGACCGCGGCTAAAACCCGCTGGGCAGACCATCCGTTTCCAGGCAGCACTGTACTGGGCGTTTTTACCGTCCTCCAGTTTGCTGTGCAGTGCACTCCGAAACGGCGGCATTAACAAGCTAGGGTGGGAAAGTGCCTTTTTACATTGCTGTGTAATATATTCATGCATGGTCCAAGACGGAATATAAGAACATGAAGTTCTTATCTGGACTTGCTGTAATTTTATTATCTTCATAAAAATAATCTGAAAGCAGAGTGGTCGGAGGTAGGGGCTGTGGTGCCAGATTCTTGCTCGAGTTAAACTTAATATCTTTCAGATGCCTCAGATGCGTCTCTCTCAAGAATAGCACGACAGCAATAATAACTAATAGAACCTTACAAAGCTGTCTTGAAAACTAAGTGCGCTGAGCAGAGCGTTGAACAAATAGTGAGGCTGAGCCCCGCTCACGGAGGCTCCCGTCCCGGCTCTCTCCACGCCGAGCTGAAGGCTTCTGAGCAAAGCTTATTGTTTATCATGGAAATGCAAGTTTGTGGGAAAGTGTATTAGAATAAATTTGAGCTTGAATAATATCAGGTAAAACTACCTTTGAAGTGACTCTTCCCTGAGTTGTCTCTGGCCTCCGGCAGCATCACCCATAGGGTTAGGGTGAAATCATGTCCTCCTTTGTGCAGCTGTGCATTTGGCAACCTTTTAGAAGGAGCTTTAAAAATGGGTCATAGCCCAGAGCTGCAGAGGAAGATGTCCACGGGAGACGTTGTGTCATGTGTCTCAACAGGTGAGCCTTGCTTGCTAGGAACTCAATTTTCAGCATAACTGGGTTACCTCATCACCTCCTGTCTCCTGGTCCCCATATGCCACACAGCATGGCTTCCTGTCACCACATGACACGTGGGAGCCCTGCACCGCAGCCCAGGCGGCCCCTTGGTTGTGGCAGATGACCACGAGCAGCAGCTGCCGTGGCCTCACGTGCTGCATTGAGGGTGATGCCACCCCAGCCACAGGTACCATGCTCCTCTGCCGCCACTCAGGGTGAAATTCAGCTGTCAGATGGTGCGGGTGCATTTTTAAGATGTCGTGTTCTGAGTCTGGTTGCTTGAGATCCGGCCGGCGAGGAAATGGTGGTGACCATAGGGATGGCTTTACATGGGACTCTTGTCTTTCTGTTTAGGTCAGTTTAGGACATGAAGTCACAGCAAAGAGCAGCCTCGTTTCCACAGATTTGGGGAGTTTCGGGGGTGGGGCTTGGGAAGGAGCGCCCCGGGCTGTAGTGTAGGATGGGTGGTCTGGGAGCCAAGGGCCTGGCTGCAGATGCCAGGTGGGGGCAGGTGGCCGGTTCCCGCTAGGCTGGCCTGGCTCTCTGGTGTGCCTCCCACCCCCATGCTCCTGGTCTGCCCATCCAGCCTGACCCTCTCTGGCCGTTGCCCGTAGCCGTGTGTTGACTTTGCAAGCTGTGCTTGGGCGACTTCTGCCTGCCCTGCTTGCACCCAGCATCCCATGGGTTGGTCCTGCCCCAGAGGCTGGACGGCAGTGTCCTAGCTTTCAGAGCTAAAACCAGAATGTCTTGTCCCCAAGGCTGTTCTGGGAGATTTCTAAGAGATGCTCAGGCCCATTTAGAGATCGCCGGTGCCCCCCACTCAGTGTCTGGACCAGGGTGGTGATGCTAATTACGATGACTTACATGAGGCCATGTGCCAGGTACCCATGGGGCACAGCAGCTGTCTTCCTCACAAGCTACCAGGTGCGCCTACTTTCCTTTTATGCCCACTGTGTGTTCCATGTGTGTGGCTGGCCACAGCGTGTGCATGCTCTCCCACTCAAGGTACTTTTTGGATTCTGACCCTTCAGAGGTGTGGCTTTGCACTCACAGAACATGCATCTTTCAGTCCTTTCTTGCATATATAGGAGATTGAAAGAAAGGCCCCAAAGTTCTACGAATGTAACATAGAAGCTGACGGTGTGCTGCAGAGGCTGCTAGCGTTGGTACAGGTGCAGAGAGTGTCTGAGAAGCCTGGTCAGCAGCCTGCTCGGCGCCCACGGAGGATGCTCAGAGTAGCACCGTGGTCGCGACGCCCTCTTGTCGGCTCACCGAGGTGCGGTGCGTCGGTCTCATGGGGCATCTGCCTTGTGGAGTGACTGCACAGTGTCACTGAGGTGTGAGGTTGGTGTGCTGATTAGCAATGAGCACCTGGATAGGCTCCGGAGCAGAAGCCGCGGCTGAGGGGCCGTGAAAACAAGTTTAAGCTGACATGTATAGTTCAAGGGAAAAGCGACCAGTTGCTTTTCTCCTGTGGTCTCGGCGTGTGGCCCCTGGAGGTCAAAAACAGGACATCAGCCCTCTGGAGAGCTTCTCAGGATGCCAGGGACTTGTCCGGGACTCCGCGGGTGTCTGAAAGAGATAGAGGAGGTGGGTTTGTGTGGCGTTCAGTCGTGAGTGAACCAGTATTGCACATTTCAGGTGGACCCACTTGCACATTTTAAAACTATTCTGTGCTGGTGTGGAACATGGTCCTTGTAGCATAATCCCACCGGAACTGAGCTGTCCTCCAGATAGGGTGAATTTGCTGCTGAGAAATGCCCACCTTTTAGGCTGTGTGTCAGTTGGCAAAAAGTTGATGAGAGACCCAGGAAGTATCCCTTACCAGGTTTGGGGGTGACCTGGAAGGGCGGGGCGTGCACATCTTCTGTGTGTCTACTTGTTACGCTTTCCCTGAGTGGCGGTTTCGGGGTATTTTTTTGTCCCCCTCAGACATAAAGGCCCTCTCCGTGCCCCCATGTGGTGAACCCGAGTACATTGCTCAGAGTGGGCAGGCTTTACTCCGTTATCAGTTGGCAGAGGGCATTCGCCAGCCTCCCCTGCCCAGTGCCTGCAAAGCCCACTGCTGCGGCCCCGCCCACCTCCTTACCACGGGTGTTTCTGCTGGGAATGGGCCCTCGCCACACTTTCTCACCAGGCTGACCCTGAGTCCCCCTTCTGGCACGTGAAGTGCCAGGGGTGTGTCCCTCCTACCCACAGCTGTGGTCAGAAATTGACTCTGTTAAAGAAAACATTGGGAACCATTTTAAATTTAAGCCCTGCAAACCACAGCCCTGGTAATAACAGAGGCCATGCAGTCCTTCTCCAAGTACACCTGCAGCTTAAACGCACCCCCAGGGCACAGGCTGGTGCTGAGGGCCTGTCTTGCCACTGGGTTTCAGCCCCAGACAAGTTGACTGTGGATTCAATGTGACCAAAGAAATGACAGTAGAACATTCTTGGGGTGAAAGGGTTATACCCAACTTTATTCCCACGGTGGCAGGTCAGTCACTAGAATCCCGTCCACCTAGAGCGAGTCTGCGTCCAGCAAGCGGGTCTCTGCCTCTGGGCCTCTCTGCCCCTGCAGCCATCTCAGTCTGTCCTCGGCACTGCCACCACTCCAGCCTCTGCTCTGCTCTGCTCTCCTGCAGCCTTGCAGCCATGCCACCGTGTCACTCAGAGCCCTGGGTAGAGCTCTTTGTATAGTCAATAACAACACATTGCCCACACATGTGTAGTGAGCCAGCCAACCAGGGCCAGGTGAGAATCCTGGCCACAGGAACTTTCACTTTATCCACAGTTGCATTAACACGAATTCTATCATGTTGAATCAGTTTTAGCTTAAGGAGAGTCTATAGTAAATTTTTTAAAAATAAGCAAAATTATGTCTGAAAGTGTCACTCAAAATTGAGGTGTTTGAGACTAGGTGAAAAGAGTGTGAGCTAACGCTGCCCATGGTCATTCACTGGACAGTAAGGAGGCAGCTTGATCCAGGGGGGCTGCAGCTGCGGCTGGAGGGGCGCAGCCACACGGCGCCTGGCTTGCCTGCCTTCCCTGCCCTGGTCTCCCCCGCTCGCAGTGCTCAGAGGGCCACGCACACAAAGAGGCCATGAGGGTGCAAACTGGCTCCTGACATTGTGCTCAGATGTGGAATGGCCATGCTCACCGGGTGAGGTAGGGTAGGTTTCCTCATCAGAAGCCCACCCGTGGGCTTCAGGTGCACTTTGCAGGTGTCCTTTATATCTGAGGTCGTCAAGCTGTTTATGAGAGGGAAGTGCCCTGGCGGCATCACAGTGCACGACCCTGGCCTGCAGAGCCACCGTGCCCACCCCATGCCAGCAGCCCTGTGCCGGCAAGCTCTGCACACCCCAGCTGCCCGTCAGCGTGTCGGAGGCGGTCTCTCTTTCTGAACTGTGCACCCAGCTGTGGCCACATCCCTTATGTCCTTCAGGAGGGCGGCCACCCTTAGTCTGGACACAGCTCGAGAATACAGAGCAAATTCCATGTGACCATTGGTTCACGTTTTCCTCCTTAGCTAAAACGAAAGGAAAGAAATGAGCTGTATGCAGCACCGGCTGTGGCTGGCATCTGCTCTTCTTTCCCCAGCTGCTCCACGACCCAAGTTAAAGGGTGTGAGGAGTACCCCAGATGTGCTAAATCATGCCCAGCCCGCAGTGACAGAGCCACGCTGCTGCTTGCCCGTGGGGAGATTGCTCTCTGGACAGCCGACAGCCCCGTTGGTCTTGTAACTTGGCAACAGAATTCACAGCAGAGTTTAGCTACTTGGGACTTTAGCCCGTGTTTAAAATAACATTTTCAGTCTTTTATTCAGTCGGCAGTTAGGCAAATGTTTCCTACATACTGAGCACACACCATGCCCCCCAATATGCTGGGGTAAAAATGTGTGCAGTGAATACATGTTCATTTACAAAGACATTTTTTATTTTCACTTATAATTTATGCATGTTCCTAGTCATGGCTACACATTGGGATCATAGGAAAAGCTTTAAACAGAAAAGAGGCCCAGGCCCCTTCTCCAGCCCCCCAACCCACCTCAGTAAATTAGAAGCTCTGAGAGGCAGGGCCCAGAAATTTATTTCCTTTTAATAATTTTTAAATTGTAGTCAAGAACACAGCATGAAGTCTACCATCTTCACTGTCTTTAAGTGTACAGTGCATAGCTAATGTAGTCACAGTGGCATGCAACAGCCCCCAGGACTTTTCACCATGCAGAAAGGAAGCTCTGCACCCACTGAATTCCTCCTCCCCCAACCCCAGGCCCAGCCCCACTGTCCACTTTCTGTCTATGATGTGCCTCACCTTTCGGGCCTGGTGTACCCCACCTAGCAGGCACTGTAGTCTCCTCCTTTTCGGGGCTGAGTACTGTTCCACCATGGATGGGCCACACTTCTCTGCCCACTCAGCCATTGGTAGACATTTGGGTTTCCGATCTTGTCTGTTGTGAGTAGCGCACCTGTGAACACAGGTACCAATGTCTTGGAGACACTGCTTTTGGTTCTTTTCAACAGATACCCAGAAGTGGGGTTGCTGGGTTGCAGTAGTTCTGTGTTTAAGTTTCTGAGGAACCTCTATGCTGTTTTCCATGGTAGCTGCCACAGTTTACATTCTGCACACATGGCCAGCTTCTCTACATCCTTGCAGACACTTATTATTTTCTGGTTTTCCAGTGGTGGCCACCCTCCTGGGTGTGAGACGGTATCTCTTTGTGGGTTTTATCTGAGTTTCCCTAATGATTAATGATGTGAAGCATCTTTTCATGTGCTGTTTGGCCATCTGTAGAGCTTCTCTGAGGAAATGTCTATTTGAGCCCAGGGCCTGTTTTCGGTTGGCTGGTTTGTCTGTGTTGTGGAGCGGTCCTGCCGCGTGTTTAAAGCTCTGTACATGGTGCTGATGTACCAGCCCCAGGCACGGCCGTGTGTGCAGAAGGGGCTACAGGGGAGACTCTCCCCAGTGGGGACGGTTGATGGTGGCAGATGGCACCCGGCGGGGCAGGTGGCAAATGGTGCTCAGCTCAGTCACCGCCGGCAGTTGGACCTGGGGTGGGTCACTGAGGTGGCGTGCGTGGTGCAGGAGCACGTGGACCACAGAGGGAGCCGGGGCGGGCACTGCTGACCTGCAGCCCCAACGGGGGCTCATCGGAGAAGGGGGCGGGCACTGCTGACCTGCAGCCCCAACGGGGGCTCATCGGAGAAGGGGGCGGGCACTGCTGACCTGCAGCCCCAACGGGGGGCTCATCGGAGAAGGGGGCGGGCACTGCTGACCTGCAGCCCCAACGGGGGCTCATCGGAGAAGGGGGCGGGCACTGCTGACCTGCAGCCCCAACGGGGGGCTCATCGGAGAAGGGGGCGGGCACTGCTGACCTGCAGCCCCAACGGGGGGCTCATCGGAGAAGGGGGCGGGCACTGCTGACCTGCAGCCCCAACGGGGGGCTCATCGGAGAAGGGGGCGGGCACTGCTGACCTGCAGCCCCAACGGGGGGCTCATCGGAGAAGGGGGAGGGCACTGCTGACCTGCAGCCCCAACGGGGGGCTCATCGGAGAAGGGGGCGGGCACTGCTGACCTGCAGCCCCAACGGGGGCTCATCGGAGAAGGGGGCGGGCACTGCTGACCTGCAGCCCCAACGGGGGGCTCATCGGAGAAGGGGGCGGGCACTGCTGACCTGCAGCCCCAACGGGGGCTCATCGGAGAAGGGGGCGGGCACTGCTGACCTGCAGCCCCAACGGGGGGCTCATCGGAGA
>JAVSCE010007332.1:0-22134 GCA_032199065.1 Smutsia gigantea | reverse complement strand
TATGTCCATGGTTCCTTTATCATATATTAATTGACCATATATGGTTGGGTTTAAATCAGGCTGTCTAGTCTGTTCCATTTGTCTATGGGTCTGCTCTTGTGCCAGTACCAAATTGTCTTGAGTACTGTGGCTTTGCAGTAAAGCTTGAAGTTGGGGAGCATAATACCACCAGTTTTATTCTTCCTTCTCAGGATTGCTTTGGCTATTCGGGGTCTTCTATGGTTACATATGAATTTTAGAATGATTTTCTCTAGTTCATCGAAAAATGCTGTTGGTATTTTGATAGGAATTGCATTGAATCTCTAGATTGCTTTAGGCAGGATGGCCATTTTGACAATATTTAATTTTCCTATCATGTGCATGGTATGTGTTTCCATTTATTGGTATCTTCTTTAATTTCTATCATGAGTGTCATAGTTTTCAGAGTATAGGTCTTTCACTTCCTTGGTTAGGTTTACTCCTAGGTATTTATTCTTTTTGATGCAACTTTGAATGGAATTGTTTTCCTGATTTCTCTCTCTGCTAGGTCATTTTAGTGTATAGTAATGCCATAGATTTCTGCGCATTAATTTTTTATCCTGCAACTTTGCTGAATTCAGATATTAGATTTAGTACTTTTGGAGTAGATTCTTCAGGTTTTTTTATGTACAGTATCATGTCATCTGCAAATAGGGACAGTTTAACTTCTTCCCTGTCAATGTAGATGCCTTTTATTTCTTTCTGTTGTCTGATTGCTCTATCAAGGACCTCCAGTACTATGTTGAATAGAAGTGGGGAGAATGGGCATCCTTGTCTTGTTCCCAATCTTAAAGGAAAAGCTTTAAGCTTTTTGCTGTTAAGTATAATGTCGGCTTTGGGTTTCTCATATATGGCCTTTATTATATTGAGGTACTTGCACTCTGTACCCATTTTGTTGAGAGGTTTTATCGTGAATGTATTTTGAATTTTGTCAAATGCTTTTTCAGCATCTATGGAGAAGATCATGTGGTTTTTGTCCTTCTTTTTGTTGATGTGGTGGATAATGTTCATGGATTTTCATATGTTGTACCATCCTTGCATCTCTGGAATAAATCCTACTTGATTATGATGGATGATCTTTTTTATGTACTTTTGAATTTTGTTTGCTTATATTTTGTTGAGTATTTTTGCATGTATGTTCATCATAGATATTGGTCTGTAGTTTTCTTTTTTTGTGATGCCTTTTCCTGGTTTGGTATTAGAGTGATATTGGCCTCATAGAATGAGTTTGGAATATTCCCTCTTCTTCTACTCTTTGGGAAATTAAGGAGGATGGCTATTAGGTCTTCACTAAATGATAAAATTCAGTGGTGAAGCCATCTGGTCCAGGCGTTTTGTTCTTAGGTAGGTTTTTGATTACCAGTTCAATTTCATTGCTGGTAATTGGTCTGTTGAGATTTTGTTTCTTTCTGGGTCAGCCTTGGAAGGTTGTATTTTTCTAGAAGGTTGTCCATTTCTTCTAGGTTACCCAGTTTGTTAGCATATAACTTTTTATAGTATTCTCTAATAGTTCTTTTTATTTCTGTGCATTCCGTAGTGATTTTTCCTTTCTCATTTCTGATTCTGTTTATGTGAGTAGACTCTCTTTTTTTCTTGATAAGTCTGGCTAGGGGTTTATCTATTTTGTTTATTTTCTCAAAGAACCAGCTCTTGCTTTCATTGATCCTTTCTATTATTTTATTCTTCTTGATTTTATTTATTTATGCTCTAATCTTTATTACGTCTTTCCTTCTACTGACTTTGGGTCTCATTTGTTCTTTTCCTGGTGTTGTTAATTGTGAGTTTAGACTGCTCATATGGGAATGTTCTTTTTTCCTGAGATAGGCCTGTATTGCAATATACTTTCCTCTTAGAAGAGCCTTTGCTGCATCCCACAGATTTTGCGGTGTTGAATTATTGTTGTCATCTGTCTCCATATATTGCTTGATCACTGTTTTTATTTGGTCTTTGATCCTTTGATTATTTAGGAGCATGTTATTAAGCCTCCATGTGCTTGTAGGATTTTTCATTTTCTTTGAGTAATTCATTTCTTGTTTCATTCCTTTGTGTTCTGAGAAGCTGATTGGTACAATTTCAATCTTTTTGAATTTACTGAGGCTCTTTCTGTGCCCTAGTGTATGATCTATTCTTGAAAATGCTCCATGTGCACATGAGAATAATGTGTATTCTGCTGCTTTTGGGTGTAGAGATCTGTAGCTGTCTGTTAAGTCCATCTGTTCTAATGTGTTGTTCAGTGCCTCTGTCTCCTAATTTTCTGCCTGGATGATCTGTCCTTCAAAATGAGTGGAGTGTTGAAGTCTCATAGAATTAATGCATTGCATTCAATTTCCCCCTTTAATTTTGGTAGTATTTATTTCACATTTCTAGGAGCTCCTGTGTTCGGTGCATAGATATTTATAATGGTTATATCTTCTTGTTGGATTGACACTTGTATCATTATATAATGTCCATTTTGTCTCTTGTTACTTTCTTTGTTTTGAAGTCTATTTTGTCTGATATAAGTACTGCAACTCCTGCTTTTTTCTCCCTATTAGTTGCATGAAGTGTCTTTCTCCATCCCTTCAGTTTTAGTCTGTGTATGTCTTTGGGTTTAAAGTGAGTCTCTTGAAGGCAGCATATAGATAGATGGTCTTTTGTTATCCATTCAGTGACTCTATATTTTTGACTGGCACATTGAGTCCATTTACATTTAGGGTGATTATGGATAGGTATGTACTTATTGGAATTGCAGGCTTCAGATTCGTGGTTACCAAAGGTTCAGGGTTAACTTCCTTACTATCTAAGAGTCTAACAACTCAATATGCTATTAAAAACACAATCTAAAGGTTCCTTTTTTGTTTTTTTTTCCTCCTTTTTCTTCCTCTGCCATTCTTTATATATTAGGTGTCATATTCTGTACTCTTTATCTATCTCTTGATTGACTTTTGGGATAGTTAATTTAATTTTGCATTTTCTTTGTAATTAGCTGTTCTATTTTCTTTACTGTGGTTTTTTTTACCTCTGGTGACGGCTAATAAACTGTAGGAACACTTCCATCTATAGTAGTCCCTCCAAAATACACTGTAGAGATGGTTTGTGGGAGGTAAATTCTCTCAGCTTTTGCTTATCTGGAAATTGTTTAGTCCCTCCTTCAAATTTAAATGATAATCTTCCCTGATAAAGTAATCTTCATTCAAGGCCCTTCTGGTTCATTGCATTAAATACATCATGCCACTCCTTTCTGTCCTGTAAGGTTTCTGTGAGAAATTTGATGAGAGCCTGAAGGGATTTCCTTTGTATGTGACCTTGTTTCTCTCTCTGGCTGCTTTTAATAGTCTGTCCTTATCCTTGATCTTTGCCATTTTAATTGCTATATGACTTGTTATCTTCCTTGGGTCCCTTGTGTTGAGAGATCTGTGCATCTCCATTGCCTGAGAGACTATCTCCTTCCCCAGATTGGGGAATTTTTCAGCAATCACCTCCTCAAAGATACTTTCAATCCCTTTTTATCTCTCTTCTTCTGGTACCCCTATAAATGCGACACAGTTCTCTCAATATTCTTTCATTCTTAGAGATCCTTTTTTTCTCTGTGTCTCAGCTTCTTTGTATTCCTCTTCTCTAGTTTCTGTTTCATTTATTGTCTCCTCCCCAATATCCAATCTGCTTTTATTACCGTCCATTGTGCTCTTCAATGATTGGATCTCTGGCCATAATTCATTCCTGAGTTCTTGAATATCTTTGCGTACCTCCACGAGCATGTTAATTATTTTTATTTTGAACTCTATGTCAGGCAGAGTCATGAGGTCAATATCATTTAAATCTTTTTCAGGAGTTGTATTAATAATTTTAATCTGGACCAGGTTCCTTTGGCATTTCATATTTGTGTATGGTGCCCTCTAGTGCCCAGAAGCTCTACTCTCTGGGACTGCTCAGCCCCTGAAGCAGTGTCTATTGCAGGGGAGTGGTATTGGTTCCTTGGGGGAGGAAAGAGCTGTTTCCTGGTTCCTGGTTGTGATGCCTGTCTCCACTGCTTGACCCAGTGGGCTGAGCACACAGGTATAAGCCTCTGTGCTTTGCATTTTTAGTTGCTGTGGACAGATCTTCCCTCTGGCTGGCCTAACGCCAGGGTAGGGTTTACCAGCTGGCAAGCCCGTTGGGGCTGGCCAGGAGAAAGGCACAGTATTCTGCCTGTCACAGAAGGGTTTCTTGGAGCTGTGTAGGCAGCCAGGGAGCTGGAGCCCCTGAAGATCGTGAAAGCCCTCAATCTGCTGGCCAGAGTGCACCCAGAAAATTTTGTCTACTTGTCCTTTCTCCTGAGCAGTAAGTTCTGTGCAATCCTTGCCCCTTTAGCAGCCCTCTTACCATGGGCTTCTTTGTTAGGAAGTCTCTCAGACTGCCTGCCTTTCTTTTGTCCCAGTGCAGCTGGATATGGATCCCTGCTTTCCACAAGCAGCTAGAATCTTAGTCTCTCCAGGAATTCTGCCTGTCTTAGCTTTCCAACCCTCTAATTATGAGAGTATCATGCAAGCACCATGTAGGTTTGTTCTCCCAGAGCAGATCACCAGAACTAGGTATTCAGCAGTCCCATGTCTCCACTCCCTCCCTGCTCCATTCCTCTTCCTCCTGCAGGTGAGCTGGGATGGGGGAAGGGCTTGGATCCCACAGGACCACAGATTTAGTACATTACCCTTTTCCTTGGAGGTCTGCTCTTGTCTCCAGGTGTATGCAGTTTGTTGCAGTGCTCTTTCTGTTGCTCTTTCAAGATTAGTTGTATTAGTTATATTTTCATTTTATATGCAGTTTTAGGTGGCAGCCTCTGTCTCACCTCTCATGCTGCCATCTTTAATCCAATCCTTCACTCACATTCTTAAACACATGGAGTTGCCAGCCTTCAGTTCCACCTGTCAATAAAGAATGTGATGCAGTCAGATAGATATGGCAATAAAACTATGATAACAATAAAAATAAAAATAGATAACATTACTCACCACCTTTAGTATGACAAGTAAATTCTCAAATTTGTAAAGGACTGCACCAGAGTACAAACCTAGTGACTAATAACACCAGCACACTTAAACTAATCAATATTCTGTGGTGGAGAATCATGTAACTGATTCTTTTGGATTAAAGAGATGGTAAGTGATTAACACCCACAGACGGGTCAGTCACTTCTTTTAAACTGACACCTCTATTGGAGCTGGTAGCCAGGAGTTTGTTCTCTTTGTTCATTATGGGTAAAATTGTAATTTTGCAATATTTCTAGAATCTCTCTCCTCACCTCTCCATATCAATAGGTGTTTCCAAGGAGTGGAGAGAAGTAGTCCATCTCTACATCAATAGGTGATTACAAGGGTGGGAGTAGCAAGGGCATATCTGGACCAGAGAGGTTTGATGGGGTCCCATTTTGCAGCCAGGTTGCAGAAGACATGAATGAGCAAAAGTAGATGATTTCTTGAATGCAATCAATGGGTTTATTCCACTTTTTTTCTCCCTTTGACTGATTTCGGCTTCAAATGTTATTTGCTGCAGGCTGTGAACATATTCCGCTCCCCCCCCAACCACTCTTGTTACATTCATGAACTGAAAAGAGCAAATTAGATGCTGCAAAGTGCAATTCTATCTATCATGTGACAAAGTATCTGCATTAAGGGAGAGTGAGAGAAAATTTAAACAAATAAAGATATAAAAGAAAAAGCATGGAAGAAAGCATGTAAGAGTGAGATTGAGCAACAGTAAGTCATGGCACACATGAACCCTTCTTTCTGGCCTCTGAAATAAGGAGAATTATCTGGAATTTACAAGTCTTCCTAATCAATCTGATTTTTTCTTCATCTGGTTTTATTTTTTTATGTGCAGTGACAACAATATAAACCCACATACTCAGTAGCTGATTCTTACCAAAACTACACTAAGACAATTTATAAAAGAGAGGTAGTAATTTTATTAGCTAGGATGTTGTAAGATTATAGAGTTATAAACCACAGTCTTGGGTAATGGTCCCCAGAGAGGATGATTACCAAGCCAAATGATGCTAGGACTTTTAAGAATTATTTTATAGAAAGATGATTATATGCTATAACCTTTCTTTTAAATATTAGCCACACTTAGACAAGTTTTATATTCAGGAAATTGTTCTTAAGGGCATAGTTTGTTAATTTATTATTTTATGTAAGCATTTATGCAATAAATGGTTTAAAAGCAAAATATTAACTATTAAAGATTATTCTGCCTCTCAATGCTTTGTTGTCATAAGACAAGCTCTAATTCTATTTTTTATTTAATAATGAAATTAAATAAAATGTGACTTGAATTTCATTAATATAAAAATTTATGTCCCCCTGATTGACATTGTTTGATTCTTAATTTTTGTTTTGATATCAATTATCCTCATATCCAGCATATTTCCTCCAAGTATAATTTTAAAGCAAAAAACTAAAGCAGGATATATACATATATATATAAATTCTGCAAATAAATATATATTAAGCACAGTTTTTCAAGGTATATAATTATGCATATGAAGAAAGAAACTGGTGAAGCGTAACATATTTTAAGTTCAAAATATATCATTACATTTGTTTTTTTATTAATCTATAATTATATGTGCAATATTATGGTTACTAAAATACCCAATTCATCACGTCCCCTCCACGAAACCCATTACAGTCACTGTACATAAGCATAGTGAGATGCTATAAAATCACTACTTGTATTCTCTGAGTTGTACAGCCTTCCCGGTGCCCCCCCAACATTATGTCTGCTACTCGTAATGACTCTTTTTCCCCCTTGTCCCGCCCTTCCTGCCCATCCTCCCCAGTCACTTTCCCTTTGGTAACTACCAGTCCATTCATGGGTTCTGTGAGTCTACTGCTGTTTTTTTTTTCTTTCAGTTTTGTTCTTTGCTCTTATGCTCCTCATATGAGTGAAATCATTTGATACTTGTGTTTTTCCACTTGGGTTATTTCACTGAGCATAAATACATTCTAGTTCCATCCATGTTGTTGCAAATGGTAGGATTTGTTTTCTCCTTATGGCTGAATAATATTCCATTGTGTATATGTACCACTTCTCCTTTATCCATTCATCTACTGATGGACACTTAGGTTGCTTCCATTTCTTGGCTATTGTAAAGAGTGCTGCGATAAACAAAGGGGTGGATATGTCTTTTTCAAACTGGGCTGCTTCATTCTTGGCGTAAATTCCTAAGAGTGGTATTGCTGGGTCAAATGGTAGTTCTATTTTGAGATTTTTGAGGAATCTCTATACTGCTTTCCACAATGGTTGAACTAATTTACATTCCCACCAGAAGTGTAGGAGGGTTCCCATTTCTCGACATCCTTGCCAACATTTGTTGTTTGTGTTTTGGATGTTGGCCATCCTTACTGGTGTGAGGTGGTATCTCATTGTGGTTTTAATTTGGATTTCTCTGTCAATTAGTGATGTGGAGCATCTTCTCATGTGCCTGTTGGCCATCTGAATTTCTTCTCTGGAGAAGTGTCTATTCATGTCCTCTGCCCATTTCTTATTTGGATTATTTACTTCATGATTATTGAGGTGTGTGAGTGCTTTATATATTTTGGATGGTCAACCCCTTATCGGATACGTCAATTATGAATATATTCTCCCATACTGTAGGATGTCTTTTTGTTCTACCGTTGGTGTCCTTTACTGTACAGAAGCTTTTCAGCTTCATATAGTCCCACTTGTTCATTTTTGCTTCAGTTTTCCTTCCCCGGCGAGATATTTTCATGAAGAAGTCGCTCATGGTTACGTCCAAGTGATTTTTGCTTATGTCTTTTCCTAAGAGTTTTATGGTTTCATGACTTACATACAGGTCTTTGATCCATTTTGAGTTTACTATTGTGTATGGGGTTAGGCAGTATTCCAGTTTCATTCTCTTACATGTAGCTGTCCAGTTTTGCAAACACCAGCTGCTGAAGAGGCTGTAATCTCCCTATTGTATATCCAAGGCTCCTTTATCATACATTAATTGACTGTATATGTTGGGTTAATGCTTGGATTTTCTATTCTGTTCCACTGGTCTGTGGGTCTGTTTTTGTGCCAATACCAAATTGTCCTGATTACTGTGGCTTTGTAGTAGAGCTTGAAGTCAGGGAGCATAATTCCCCCTGTTTTATTCCTCCTTCTCAGGATTGATTTGGCAAATCGGGGTCTTTTGTGGTTCCATATGAATTTTAGAATTATTTGTTCCATTTCATTGAAGAAATCAGTTGGTATTTTGATAGGGATTCCATTGAATCTGTAGATTGCTTTAGGTAGTATAGCCATTTTGACAATATTTATTCTTCCTAGCCAAGAGCATGGGATGCATTTCCATATGTTAGTGTCCTCTTTGATTTCTCTTAGAAGTGTCTTGTAGTTTCCAGGGTATAGGTCTTCACTTCCTTTGTTAGGTTTATTCCTAGGTATTTTATTCTTTTTCATGCAATTGTGAATGGAATTGTTTTCCTCATTTCTCTTTCTGTTAGATCATAATTAGTGTATAGCAAGGAAACAGATTTCTGTGTTTTAAATTTATATTCTGCAACTTTGCTGAATTCAGATATTATTTCTAGTAGTTTTGGAGTGGAGTCTTTAGGGTTTTTTATGTACAATATCATGTCATTTGCAAATAGTGACAATTTGACTTCTTCTTTACCAATCTGGATGCCTTGTATTTCTTTGTTTTGTCTGATTGCTGTGGCTAGGACTTCCAGTACTATGTTGAATAACAGTGGAGAGAGTGGGCAACACTGTCTTGTTCACGATCGATCTTAGATGAAAAGCTTTCAGTTTCTCGCTGTTAAGTATGATGTTAGCTGTGGGTTTGTCATATATAGCCTTTATGATGTTGAGGTACTTGCCGTCTATACCCATTTTGTTGAGAGATTTATCATGAATGGATGTTGAATTTTGTCAATGCTTTTTCAGCAAATATGGAGATGATCATGTGGTTTTTGTTTTTCTTTTTGTTGATGTGGTGGATGATGTTGATAGATTTTCGAATGTTGTACCATCCTTTGCATCCCTGAGATGAACCCCACTTGATCGTGGTGTATGATCCTCTTGATGTGTTTTAATTTGGTTTGCTAATATTTTGTTGAGTATTTTTTCATTTACATTCATCAGGCATATTGGTCTGTAATTTTCTTTTTTGGTGAGGCCTTTGCCAGGTTTTGGTATTAGAGTAATGCTGGCTTCATACAATGAGTTTGCAAGTGGTCCCTCCTCCTCTATTTTTTGGAAAACTTTAAAGAGAATGGGGTGTTATTTCTTCTCTATATGTCTGGTAGAATTCAGAGGTGAATCCTCTGGCACGGGGGTTTTGTTCTTGGGTTGTTTTTTGATTACCACTTCAATTTCGTTGCTGGTGATTGTTCTGTTTAGGTTTTCTCTTTCTTGCTTTGTCAGTCTTGGAAGGTTGTATTTTTCAAAGAAGTTGTCCATTTCTTCTAGGTTTTCCAGGTTGTTAGCATATAGATTCTCATACTATTCTGTTATAATTCTTTGTATTCCTATGGGGTCCTTTCTCACTTCTGATTCTGTTTATGTGTCCTGATTCTATTTTTCTCTTAATAAGTCTGGCCAGGGGGTTATCTATTTTGTTTATTTTTTCAAACAACCAGCTCTTGGTTTCATTGATTTTTTTTTCTATTCTTTTATTCTTCTCAATTTTCTTTATTTCTTCTCTGATCGTTGTTATGTCCCTCCTTCTGGTGACTTTGAGTCTCATTTGTTCATGGTTTTCTAACTTCAGTAATTGTGTCTTTAGACTATTCATTTGGGATTGTTCCTCCTTCTTTATATAGGCCTGGATTCCAATACACTTTCCTCTTAGAACTGCCTTTGCTGCATCCCACAGAAGTCATGGCTTTGTTTTATTGTTTTAATTATTCTCCATATATTCTTTGATCTCTTGTTTAATTTGGTCATTAACCCATTGATTATTTAGATGAATGTTTTTAAGTATCCATGTATTTGTGAGACTTTTTGTTTTCTTCGTATAATTTATTTCTAGTTTTATACATTTTTGATATGAGAAGTCAGTTGATAGAATTCCAATATTTAGTTTACTGAGGTTCTTTTTGTGGCCTAGTATGTGGTCTATTCTGGAAAGTGTTCCATGTGCACTTGAGAAGAATGTGCATCCAGTTGCTTCTGGGTGTAGAGTTCTGTAGATATCTGTTAGTTCCATCTGTTTTAATGTGTTGTTCAGTGCTTCAGTGTCTTTACTTATTTTCTTTCTGGTTGATCTTTCCTTTGGAGTGAGTGGTGTGTTAAATTCTCCTAAAATGAATGCATTGCTTTCTATTTCTGCCTTAATTTTGTTAGTATTTGTTTCACATATGTTGGCACTCCTGTTTTGGGTGCCTACATATTTAAAATGGTTATATCCTCTTGTTGGACTGAACCCTTTATCATTATGTAATGTCCTTCTTTATCTCTTGCTACTTTTTACATTTTGAAGTCTATTTTGTCTGATACAAGTACTGCAACACCTGCTTTATTCCCCTTTTTGTTTGCATGAAATATCTTTTTCCATCCCCTCACCTTTAGTCTGTGTATATCTTTCGGGTTGAGGTGAGTCTCTTGTAAGCAGCATATAGATGGGTCTTGCTTTTTTATCCATTCAGTAACTCTGTGTCTTTTGATTGTTGCATTCAGTCTATTTACATTTAGGGTTATTATCGATAGATATGTATTTATGGCCATTGGTGGCTTTAGATTCGTCATTACCAAAGGTTCACGGGTAGCTTCTTTACTATTTAACAGTCTAACTTAACTTTCTTGTTAAGTTATTGTAAACACAGTCTGATGATTCTTTATTTCTCTCCCTTACTATTCTTCCTCCTCCATTCTTTATATATTAGGTGATTTATTCATTGCCTTTAGTTAGTATTTGTATGGTCTTCTTCCTTTGCTATGATTTTATTTTCTCTGGTGACATCTTTTTAGCCTTAGGAGTGCTTCCATCTAGAGCAGTCCCTTTAAGATATCATGTAGAGGTGGTTTATAGGAGGCAAACTCCCCCAGTTTTTGCTTTTCTGGGAATTTTTTAATCCTTCCCTCATATTTAAATGATAATCGTGCTGGATTCAATATTCTTGGTTCGATGCCCTTCTGTTTCATTATGTTAAATACATCATGCCTTTCTCTTCAGGCCAGAAGGGTTTCTGTTTAGAAGTCTGATGATAGTCTAATGCGTTTTCCTTTGTAGGTGGTCTTTTTTTCTCTCTAGCTGTCTTTAATACTCTGCACTTATCTTTGATCTTTGCCATTTTAATTATAATGTATCTTGGTGATGTCTTCCTTGGGTCCCCTGTGTTGGGAGATCTGTGGGCTTCCATGGTCTGAGAGACTATTTCCTTCCCCAGCTTGGCAAATTTTTCAGCAATTATTTCTTCAAAGACACTTTCTATCCCTTTTTCTCTCTTCTTCTTCTGGCACCCCTATAATGCGAATATTGCTCAGTTTGGATTGGTCACACATTTCTCTTAATATTCTTTCATTCCAAGATATCCTTTTATCTCTCTCTGCCTCAGCTTCTCTGTATTCCTGTTCTCTGATTTGTACTCCATTAACAGTCTCTTGCATCTCGTCCCTTCTGCTGTTAGCCCGTCTATTGCTTTTCTCATTTCTGCATTGTCTTTCCTCACTTCCCTCAGTTCCTCCCTTATCTTTGCATATTTCTCTGTAGCTCCATCAATGTGGTTATGACTTTTTTTAATATAATTTATTTTATTATCATTAATTTACAATTACATGTGCAATATTACGATTATTAAACTACCACTTCAGCAGGTCCCCCCCACCAACCCCATTACAGTCACCGTCCATCAGCATAGTGAGATGCTATAGAATCACTACTTGTCTTCTCTGAGCTGCACTGCCCTCCCGTGCCCCCCCAACATTACATCTGCTAATCGTAATGCACCTTTTTCCCTCTTATCCCTCCCTTCCCGCCCATTTTCCCCAGTCCCTTTCCCTTTGGTAACTATTAGTTCGTTCTTGGGTTCTGTGAGACTGCTGCTGTTTTCTTCCTTCAGTATTTTTTCTTTGTTCTTATACTCCACATATGAGTGAAATCATTTGATACTTGTCTTTTTCGGCTTGGCTTATTTCACAGAGCATAATACCCCCTAGCTCCATCCATGTTGTTGCAAATGGTAGGATTTGTTTTCTTCTTATGTCTGTATAATATTCCATTGTGTATATGTACCACATCTTCTTTATCCATTCATCTACTGATGGACACCTAGGTTGCTTCCATTTCCTGGCTATTGCAAATAGTGCTGCAATAAACATAGGGTTGCATCTGTCCTTTTCAAATTGGGCTGCTGCATTCTTAGGGTAAATTACTAGGAGTGGAATTCCTGGGTCAAATGGTATTTCTATTTTGAGTTTTTTGAGGAAACTCCATACTGCTTTCCACAATGGCTGAACTAATTTGCAGTCCCACCAGCAGTGTAGGAGGGTTCCCTTTTCTCCACATCCTCGCCAACATTTGTTGTTGTTTGTGTTTTGGATGTTGGCCATCCTCACTGGTGTGAGGTGATATCTCATTGTGGTTTTAATCTGCATTTCTCTGATGATTAGCGATGTGGAGCATCTTTTCATGTGCCTGTTGGCCATCTGAATTTCTTCTTTGGAGAAGTGTCTGTTCATGTCCTCTGCCCGTTTCTTAATTGGATTATTTGCTTTCTGTTTGTTAAGGTGCATGAGTTATTTATATATTTTGGATGTCAACCCTTTATCAGATACGTTTTTTATGAATATATTCTCCCATACTCTAGGATGTCTTTTTGTGCTACTGATGGTGTCCTTTGCTGTACAGAAGCTTTGTAGCTTGATATAGTCCCATTTGTTCATTTTTGCTTTTGTTTCCCTTGCCCGGGGAGATATGTTCATGAAGAAGTTGCTCATGTTTATGTCTAAGAGATTTTTGCCTATGTTTTTTTCTAAGAGTTTTATGGTTTCATGACTTACATTCAAGTCTTTGATCCACCTTGAGTTTACCTTTGTGTATGGGGCTAGACAGTAGTCCAGTTTCATTCTCTTACATGTAGCTGTCCAGTTTTTCCAACACCAGCTGCTGAAGAGGCTGTCATCTCCCCATTGTATATCCAAGGCACTTTTATCAAATATTAATTGACTGTATATGTTTGGGTTAATGTTTGGATTTTCTATTCTGTTCCACTGCTCTGTGGGTCTGTTTTTGTGCCAATATCAAATTGTCTTGATTATTGTGGCTTTGTAGTTGAGCTTGAAGTCAGGGAGTGTAATTCCCCGTGTTATTCCTCCTTCTCAGGATTGATTTGGCTATTCGGGGTCTTTTGTGGTTCCATATGAATTTTAGAATTATTTGTTCCAGTTCATTGAAGAAAGCTGTTGGTAGTTTGATAGGGATTGCATTGAATCTGTATATTGCTTTAGGTAGTATAGCCATTTTGACAATATTTACTCTTCCTATCCAAGAGCATGGGATGCATTTCCATTTGTTAGTGTCCTCTTTAATTTCTCTTAGGAGTGTCTTGTAGTTTTCAGAGTACAGGTCTTTCACTTCCTTCATTAGGTTTAGTCCTAGGTATTTTTTTCTTTTGGATGCAATTGTGAATGGAGTTGTTTTTCTGATTTCTCTTTCTGTTATTTCATCATTAGTGTATAGGAAAGCAACAGATTTCTGTGTGTTAATTTTGTATCCTGCAACTTTGCTGAATACAGATATTAGTTCTAGTACTTTTAGAATGGAATCTTTAGGGTTTTTTATGTACAGTATCATGTCATCTGCAAATAGTGACAATTTGACTTCTTCTTTACCAGTCTGGATGCCTTGTATGTCTTTGTTTTGTCTGATTGCTGTGGCTAGGACTTCCAGTACTATGTTGAATAACAGTGGAGAGAGTGGGCATCCCTGTCTTGTTCCCGATCTTACATGAAAAGCTTTCAGCGTCTCGCCATTAATTATGATGTTAGCTGTGGGTTTGTCATATATAGCCTTTATGACGTTGAGGTACTTGCCGTGTATACCCATTTTGTTGAGAGTTTTAATCAGGAATTGATGCTGAATTTTGTCAAATGCTTTTTCCGCATCTATGGAGATGATCATGTGGTTTTTGTTCTTCTTTTTGTTGATGTGGTGGATGATGTTGATGGATTTTCGAATGTTGTACCATCCTTGCATCGCTGGGATGAATCCCACTTGATCGTGGTGTATGATCCTCTTGATGTATTTTTGAATTTGGTTTGCTAATATTTTGTTGAGTATTTTTGCATCTACGTTCATCAGGGATATTGGTCTGTAATTTTCTTTTTTGGTGAGGTCTTTTCCAGGTTTTGGTATTAGAGTGATGCTGGCTTCATAGAATGAGTTTGGAAGTATTCCCTCCCCTTCTATTTTTTGGAAAACTTTAAGGAGAATCGGTGTTATTTCTTCTTCATATGTCTGGTAGAATTCCGAGGGGAATCCATCAGGCCCAGGGGTTTTGTTCTTGGGTAGTTTTTTGATTACCAATTCGATTTCGTCACTGGTGACTGGTCTGTTTAGTTTTTCTGTTTCTTGCTCGGTCAGTCTTGGAAGGTTGTATTTTTCTAAGAAGTTGTCCATTTCTTCTTTGTTTTCCAGCTTGTTAGCATATACATTCTCATAATATTCTCTTATGATTCTTTGTATTTCTGTGAGGTCCGTCGTGATCTTTCCTTTCTCATTTCTGATTGTGTTTATGTGTGCACATTCTCTTTTTCTCTTAATGAGTCTGGCTAGGGGTTTATCTATTTTGTTTATTTTTTCAAAGAACCAGCTCTTGGTTTTATTGATTTTTTCTATTGTTTTATTCTTCTCAATTTTATTTATTTCTTCTCTAATCCTTATTATGTCCCTCCTTCTGGTGACTTTGGGCCTCATTTGTTCTTCTTTTTCCAATTTCAGTAATTGTGTCTTTAGACTATTCATTTGGGAATGTTCTTCTTTCTCTAAATAGGCCTGGATTGCAATATACTTTCCTCTTAGAACTGCCTTTGCTGCGTCCCACAGAAGTTGTGGCCTTGTGTTGTTGTTGTCATTAGTCTCCATATATTCTTTGATTTCTGTTTTGATTTGGTCGTTAACCCACTGATTAATTAGGAGAATGTTTTTAAGTCTCCATGTATTTGTGAGCCTTTTTGATTTCTTTCTAAAATTTATTTCTAGTTTTATACCTTGGTGATCTGAGAAGTTGGTTGGTAGGAGTTCAATATTTTTGAAATTACTGAGGTTCTTTTTGTGGCCTAGTATGTGGTCTATTCTGGAAAATGTTCCATGTGCACTTGAGAAGAATGTGTATCCTGTTGCTTTTGGGTGTAGAGTTCTGTAGATGTCTGTTAGGTCCATCTGTTCTAGTGTGTTGTTCAGTGCCTCTGTGTCTTTACTTATTTTCTGTCTGGTTGATCTGTCCTCTGGAGTGAGTGGTGTCTTGAAGTCCCCTAAGATGAATGCATTGCTGTCTATTTCCTCCTTTAATTCTGTTATTATTTGTCTCAGATATGCTGGCGCTCCTGTGTTGGATGCATATATATTTATAATGGTTATATCTTCTTGTTGGACTGACCCCTTTATCATTATGTAATGTCCTTCTTTATCTCTTGCTACTTTCTTCGTTTTGAAGTCTATTTTGTCTGATACAAGTACTGCAACACCTGCTTTTTTCTTTTTGTTGTTTGCATGAAATATCTTTTTCCATCCCTTCACTTTTAGTCTGTGTATATCTTTGGATTTGAGGTAAGTTTCTTGTAGGCAGCATATAGATGGGTCTTGCTTTTTTATCCATTCTGTTACTCTGTGTCTTTTGATTGGTGCATTCAGTCCATTTACATTTAGGGTGATTATTGATAGGTATGTACTTATTGCCATTGCTGGCTTTAGATTCGTGTTTACCAAGGGTTCAAGGGTTGCTTCTTTACTATCTAACAATCTAACTTAACTTTCTTGTTAAATTATTGTAAACACAGTCTGATGTTTCTTTATTTCTCTAACTTCTTATTCCTCCTCCTCCATTCTTTCTATAATAGGTGTTTTATTCTTGCCTTTAGTTAGTATTTGGATGGTCTGCTTTCTTTGCTATGATTTTTTTTCCTCTGGTGACATCTTTTTAGCCTTAGGTGTGCTTCCATCTAGAGCAGTCCATTTAAGGTATCCCTTAGTGGTGGTTTATGAGAGGCAAATTCTCTCAACTTTCGTTTATCTGGAAATTGTTTAATCCCTCCATCATATTTAAATGATAATCGTGCTGGATACAATATTCTTGGTTCGAGGCCCTTCTGTTTCATAACGTTAAATATATCATGCCATTCTCTTCTGGCCTGTAAGGCTTCTGTTGAGAAGTCTGATGATAATCTGATGGGTTTTCCTTTGTAGGTGATCTTTTTTCTCTCTAGCTGCCTTTAATACCCTGTCTTTATCTTTGATCTTTGCCATCTTAATTATTATGTGTCTTGGTGTTGTCTTCCTTGGGTCCCTTGTGTTGGGAGATCTATGAGCTTCGGTGGACTGCGAGACTACTTCCTTCCCCAGCGAGGGAAAGTTTTCAGCAATTATTTCTTCAAAGACACTTTCTATCCCTTTTTCTCTCTCTTCTTCCTCTGGTACTCCTATAATGCGAATATTGTTCCGTTTGGATTGGTCACACAGTTCTCTTAATATTCTTTCATTCCTAGAAATCCTTTTATCTCTCTCTGCCTCAGCTGCTCTGTACTCCTGTTCTCTGTTTTCTATTCCATTAACAGTCTCTTGCATCTCATCCATTCTGCTGTTAAGCCCGTCAATCGCTTGTCTGATTTGTGCATTGTCTTTCCTCACTTCCCTCACTTCCTCCCTCAGCTCTTGCACATTTCTCTGTAGGTCCATCAGCATGGTTGACTTTTATTCTGAATTCTTTTTCAGGAAGGCTGTGCATTTCCATCCCTTCAGACTCCCTCTCTGGGGTTGTCTAGTTGATTTTAGTCTGAACCATATTCCTCTGTCTTTTCATGGCTATATAATTGGTCACTGATAGTTGCCACGTATGTCAGCTGGGCTCTTTAAGACTTTAAGAAGAGAAGAAAAAAAAAGAGAAAAAAAAGAAAGAAAGAAAGAAAGAAAAGAAAAAACAAGAGCAAAACAAAAAACAAAACAAAACAACAAAAACAAAAAAAATGCCCACCGGACATAGATTCTGTGGGAATGCTCTAGGTGGCACTGTTGCCCCAGTATTCCACAGCTGTGACTGTGCCACTCCGCAGGGCCCTTTATCCCTCTGGCAGGGGTGGGAAGGAATGGGAGGCTGTTGATCTCAGTGAGAAGTGTTAAATATGGCTACACTTCCTCTGTCGCCAGCTAAGGCATCTGAAAGTACCCAGGACTCCCAGCCTGCTGGGCTGTGTGTGCTGGGGCGATCCGGCTCCTCTGCTGGGCTCCTGTCTCTTTAAGACCGCTGAAGAAAGCACACGCTTTTTTTTTTTTCCTTCCCGGGAGCCGGCTGCATGCACCCTGGCATGTTCCCTGCTCAGATACTGCCCCTCTGTCTCTCCAATCTCCACCGCACTGCACAACGTGGGTCAGCGCTCCCCACGCAGATCACCGGGGCTGGCTACTTCACGGGGTGCACTTCCACTCCCTCCTGGCTCTGAATCCTCTCCTCCTGCCGGAGCACTGGTGTTGGGGAGGGCTCGGGTCCCGCCGGGTCGCGGCTCCGTATCTTACCATCCTCTTGGTGTGCCGAGTCCTCTCGGGTGTAGCTACATGCTGTGCGCTTTCCTGTGTATTCTCGTCTCTCTTTTAGGAATAGGTGTATTTTCTGTGTTTTTGTAGATAAATATAGTGTTTGGAGGAGATTTCTGCCGCCCTGCTCACACCGCCATCTTCCCGGAAGTCTGATGGTTATGACTTTTATTCTGAATTCTTTTTCCAGAAGACTGTGCATGTCCATCCCATCAGGCTCCCTCTCTGGGGTTGTCTGGGTGAAATTTGTTTGTACCATATTCCTCTGTCTTTTCATGGTGATGGAAGTGGTTGCTGGTAGGCACCATGTTTGTCAGCTGTGTGAACAAAGTCCCTTCCTGCTTCTGTTTCTCCTTGCCCTTCTCCCGGCCCTCAGCTTTTTTCCTGTACACCAGGAGGCAGTCTCTGGTATAATCCCTTGAACTGCCTGTGTGCGGGGTCACCCTCAGCCTAGCCTATCAGGCTGCTGATCTCTGTGGAAGCCTCAGTGTGGCTGCTTTACCCAGCAACCAGCCAAGGGGTCTGAAATTCCCCAGGACGCCAAGCCTTCTGGGCTGAGTGCACTGGATTTTGTTCCGCGGTTGGGTCCTTGTCTCTTTAAGACTTTAAAAAACTTCGCGCCTTTCTTTTGTCCCAGGGAGCTGGCTGAAAGGACCTGGTTGCCTTGTCTTTCTCAGATCCTTTCCCTCTGTTTCTCTAATCTCCAAAACACCATGAGATGTGTTTCAGTGCTCCTGGCGCAGATCACCATAGCTGGTTATTTGGTGGGCCTGTGCTTCCACTCCCTCCACACTCTGAATCTTTTCCTCCAACCAGTGCACTGTGGTGGGGGAGTGCTCAGGTCTGCTGGGTCGCAGCTTTGTATCTTACCCGCTTCGTGAGGTGCTGAGTCCTCATATATGTAGCCGTAGCATTGGTGTTGCCCTGTGTCTTCTGGTCTCTTTTTTAGGAATAGTTGTATTTCTTGCATTTTCGTAAATATATGTGGTTTTGGGAGGAGATTTATGCCACCCTGCTCACACCACCATCTTCCCAGATGTCCTCATATCATTACCTTTCAATAGTCAAGTGAAGAACAGGAGTAAACGTTATAAATATGTTTGTTATCAAGTTGTAATAAAAACTTAGTTATAATATTTATATAATAGTTACATGTAAGTCCACATATTTAAAATACACATTAGGAGATGTTGTTATAGAAAGATATGTGGGAAGTTGATGTAACATGCATACTTAAAAATTAAATTGAGGTGTATGCTGAATACCATTTTAGCCAACAACCTAATAAAGTTCTTTAACTCTGTGTGTAGAACTTTGTGTATAGAGAGGTTTCCATTTAAATCAGCATAATGGTATTTGGGGGTTAGACCAAATGATTCCATAATTGTGCCTAAAACAAATAATTCTGATTTTTAAACAATCGTGTACATCTCAATTGAATGTAACATTATATATTGTTTAATAGATAGAAGGCTCTGATTTTATATTGTTATTTTCAATGAAGTATTGAAGAAATACAAATTAAAACAATGGAATGCAAGTAAATGAATTATAATAATCTTTTAAGAATGAACCCATCAAAAATTAAAGATTATCTAAAACATATCTTATGCCTTATAGTTCGATAATAAGGCCCATATTCTTATACTTAGTGTACTTTAAAATTCACAACTATGACCATATTTTCTTTTTAATCAATTGAAATATGACATAATATGTGTATTTATAATATGGTTACCTGGTATGCATTGTGAAGGAAATTAAATATTTGGATATTTTGTATTGAGAATTAAAAATAATAAAATACATTTTTGTAAACTGACAATATATAGACACTAAGAAATGATGGATATGACATTTATATCATATTTATAAAATCTCTTTCTTTCTTGTATGTATTGTCCATTTTGACTTGTTTTCTGTAGAAAACATGTCTTAGTACATAAAAATGGTTTCTCCCACAAGCTTATGTAATGTCTTATACAAATATTTTCCCTTTGGATTGTTTTATTTCTTATACATCTCTGCTTTCAAGGACGCAAATAAAGAAATGTTAATTCTCTGGTGGAAAGAGAAATTTTCTAAAAAGTACAATAGGAAATTTCATCAATTATATCTATCATCTGCCTATCAATATATTTATTGATATATTTCTATAAATCTATCATCTATCTTCTATCTGTATCATCCATCATCTATCTATATATGATATGGGTATGATATGGGGAGGATAAATAACCTTAAGGAGAAACTTGGTCAGAATTTACAGAATTTTCTTATTCAACAAAATGTCAATATGGAAGCTCAAGAAATTATTGTTCTAGATTTATGGAAAGGCTTTTAAAAACAGTATATGTTATTATTCATAGACCTCTTTTATGATGTGACTTCAGTATAGCAGTATATATTAAAAGTAATTATAACCACAAAAGCCAGAATAGTTGAGTGGCTAAAATAATGTGTTTTGGAATCCTGGCTCAGCTACTTTACAATGGATTCTTCAAGATATGTGTATGAGACAATTTTACTGTTGGCTCTAAAATGAAGTATTTCTCACTGGCTCACTTAATATAATCATAATTGATTATGTTGGATGGAGAATTATTGAACAGTGCCCTTCAAAATGATGTTAAAACCGGTGAGGTGGTCAGAAATAAAGTAACTATGTATGTGTAATTACATAAATAAATTGTCTTTCATTAATAAGTATCAGCAGACACATCTTTAAATAACGAAGTGTTACAGTTACAACACATATCATTTTTATGAGGTTATCCATGGCTAATAGGACGGTTGCTTGCATTTAGGAAAATGGGATTAGGCATCAGATTTTCAAAAGCCTATATTTTTCAGTAATTTTAAATTATAGAGTTCCTTCATATATTTTGCTCAGCTTTCTCTAAATATAACATCTTACATAACAACTGGATAATTATCAAAACTAAGAATTTAGCTTTTATACAATACTAATGATTACATTACAAACTTTATTTGGATTTCTACTATTTTTCTACCAAGGTCCTTTCCCTGTTGAGCAACAAATCCTGAATTCCTCTCTATGTTAGAAATTATGTTCCTTAGTTTTCTCCAATCCGTGAAAGTTTCTAAGTCTTTCCTTTTATGACCTTAATGTATTTGAAAACTACCTCTCAGGTATTTTGAAGAGTGCATTCCAATTTTGTTTGTCTAATGTTTTTCATGATTTTATTGAAGTTTTACATTTTTGTGGAGAAAACTGTAGAGGTGGTATGTCCTTTTCAGTGTATTATGAAATATCTATATGTCTTATTACTGAAGTTAACTTTGTTAACTTGGTCAGTGGGTGTCTTCCAAGTCTGTCCATTATAAAGATTCCCCTTTTAAATTATTAAGTAATTTTAGGGGCAATACTTTGGTATTTGTTGTGGTTGTAATGTGTGGCAGAGAGTTAGCATTCTATGGTCTTACAGTTAAATCTGTATTTTAGTGTTCCTGGGCCTTCATAAATGTTTCTGTTGAGATCTTTTCTCCTGGAGTAGAGACCTTAGTATGAAGAATATTCTAGGATTCTTTCAGAAAGATTATCTCTTCCCTATCCTTGTCTGTGCAAGGAAGAGGTTCTTCAGCTTGAAAACATGTTCATGTTACTAGAGCCAAAACCTACCAAAGTGTGGGGATCCCCTCTTATGACAACCCTCAGTGACGTCTCACTCTTGCATCACTATGTTCTTAGCCTCCAAAAATTTGCCCAAATTATTATTGTAGTATCCTTACCTACTTATGGTTCCAGTGACTTATGTTCCAGGTACATTGATCTCAACTATGACCATTGGTCCAGATTTCAGGGTGCTATGACCCTGTAATTTCACGTATATGCTGGCTCCAAGTAAAGTTATTAATATTGAGTTTTTACAACTTTTTCTTGCTAAAAGGTATAAGTGATGACATCCAATGTCTTAAATATTGGAGCTGAAACAAGAAGTCAGTAGGATTTCTATGAAGTTTATGCTGTCTGCATAAATAACATCAATTTTGTTCCTTTCCAATATGAACGCATTTTCAATTTTTTTAAACTTTATTGCATTAATTAGAATCTACATTATAATGTTAAGTAGAAGTAGCTGAAATGGGTATCCTGGCCTTATTCTTTCCCTTAGAAGGAGCTCACTCAGTCTTTACAGAGAAGTAAGATGTTGTTAACTCTGGGGGAAAATATTTTCCCAGCCCAGGGCAAATTATGTTTGAAACCAAAATCAGTTAAAGGGAGAAATAAAGTGGGAGAAACTTTATGGATTGCAAGCAGTCATCCACTTCTCACATCTCTTGCTACCTGGCTGCAAAAAGGGATACCCCCAGTCTCTCTGGTCCAGATATGCCCTTGCTCCCCCTTGCAATTACATATTGATATAGAGAAGGACCCCTTCTCT
>JAVSCE010007331.1:0-150657 GCA_032199065.1 Smutsia gigantea | reverse complement strand
AGCCATGTGGGATTTTCAAAGAACTACAAATAGTTCAGTAGTACAATTAAGTGAGAAAAGCCAGATGTGTGGATAGAGTTGGCACTGGATATTGGCAGGCTCTAATGCAAAGCACAAAACTCCTAGAAAGTGTTCACAAGAAAATGAGACATGTCTAGTGCATCTACAGTGGGCATATCTGACCAGCAAAGAGAAACACTTTAGGGTAAATTTTAATGGAAAGTGTTTTTCTGGAGAAATTTTGAATTCACTGCATCTCTTAGCTACCACTTTCTTTAATAACATTCTTTTAAAATAATGTATTTTGAGTGCTTACATGAGGAACAGATTTTTGGTAATTTGCAAATGCTGTTTACTTTGGTCTCTCCGTACTGACAGGTATTATCATCCTCATCTTACAGATAAAGATCAGTAGCTTCATAGTGATGAAGCAATTTGTCCAAGGCCCCAGCTAGTAAGCTGCTCTACTTGCCCAATTGTTCTTGTGCAAGTAGGTCTTACTGCAGTAAGTAGAAACCAAAGGTCGGCTCCTAAAAAATATGCTAGGGTCAATAAACTACCCAAACTAACTCAAATTGGGGGAAATGGTGAAGAAATCCAGGCCATGTCTTTGTGGACATTGAGAGACAAAGGTCTGAAAATGCACATCAAATGGCAAGTCCATAGAATCAGGATTAGAATGCCATATGGACACAAGCATTATGATTTCTGGATCTGAATGGGAATAATTAAGCAGAGGACAAGGATTTGAGACAACTTCCAAAATTCCTGTCCATACCATATTTGAGGTATGGTCAGGCTATTTGAGGCCAAACTCTTTGAGGGTGGGGTCTTTCATCTGTGTTCTTCATTCTGTATCCTCAATGCTTAGAAGAGTGGCTTGCACAGCTCCCTGGCATGTGGCTGATTCAAGCTGGGTTAAAAATAAAGGTCAGCACAACCCTATAGAAAGTGGGTCTATAGCTATGGACAGTTAGTTTATGGAAAAATAAGTACAAATGTCTCTTAGTCATATAAAAAGATACCCAACACCATTCATGGGAAAATAAATGCAAGTTAAAACTATGTAGAAATATCATTTCTCCCCTATAAGATAGTTAAAATCCAAAAGTTTGACAATACTCTGTTTGCAAAGCTGTGGAGACATAGGTGTGCTGCTGGTAGGAATGTGAAATGTTACAACTTCGATAGAGGAAAATTTGACAATATATAGCAAAATTACACATGCATTTTCCTCTTGATCCAGAAATACCACTTCTCAGAATAGATTCCAAAGTAACACAGGCAACAGTAATATAAGAATATATGCATTAGACTATTCATTACAACACTGTAATACAAGATATTTGGAAGTAAACCAAATGGCCACCTACAGGAGATTAGATGTTTAAACTAGTGTACATTCACAAAATGAAGTATAGACAAACTCTTTAAAATTATGGAGTGATCTCCAAGATATATTGCTACGAAAAATCAAATAGAACACATAAAAGTGTACACTGGATGCTACTGTTAATCTAAGACATGATGGGAGGAATAAGTGTGTGTGTGTTCTTTCTTTTCTTGCTTATAACTTCTAAACTGAAAATATAAAATGGCAACAGGAATAGATAAACGATTCTCTGAATATACCTGATTATATAGATTTAACTTAGGATCAATGTAACCATTTTATATAATTATAAAACATGATAAAATTACTTGAAAACAATAAAACTATAAGGCAAAATGAAAGAAATGACTAACTGCATGTAAAGTTGGCTGCAAAACCACATAGAGAGGAACTTGCAAGTGACTTTCAAAACACAGTAATTTAACTGTAAATCTCTAGGGGATTATAACAAATGACAAAAATAATTGCAAAAATAAGTCTTAACGATTTTCAATAGTCATACTGTTGGTGGTAGTGTTTGATATTTTCACTCTCAAAATGTTGTATATGTTTTGTGGGATAAACAAAAGGAGTTATTTGTTCATATCTTCCAATTTTTCAGTCTGGGAGAAAAAATACAAAGTGAATAAATTTAAGTAACAACCCTGAGTCCTAAATTTGAATCAAAAATATCAGCATCAACTCATAATGTATTTTATCTTTTAAAATACATATTCCCTAACTGCTACGAGGGTTAGGACCAATTTGCTACATAACAATAGATAATTGCTAATGTAACTATCATTAACCTAATTGATATTAATCTAATTGATATTTCTGGAACAATCTAACCAAGATCTGCAGAACATGGACACATCTTCTTTGCAAGTACACATGTCACCAAGTTATATATTCACTTGTTATAGTCACCAAGTTTAACCACATTTTGGACCAAAAAGCAAGTCTCAAAAAAACTTTTACACACTAAAATCATACAAAAGCTCCTTAAATTGAAATGAAATTGAAAACCAATAACAAAAAAGATATTTAAGACAACCACATGTATTTGGTATCAAATACATTTCTAAGTAGCCCTTGGTCAAAGAAACCCATAAGGAAATTAAAGAATATATTTTGAAATGATAATAAAAATACAACATATCAAAATTTGTGGATATATGTAGCTAAAGCAATACTTACAGGGAAATTAATAACTTTAAATGCTAATTTTAAAAGAACTACCTAAAATACACCTAAAAAAGCTAAAAACATAAAAGAATGAAGGAAATAATAAAGGTAAGAGCAGATACCAACAAAATAGAAAGGAAGCAAGACAAACATTAACAAAATCAAAAGCTGGTTTTTAGTGAAGCACTTCAACATTTATAAACCAATAGCTAGACTTATCAAGAAAAAGAACAGAGAATACAAATCCCTAATATCAGGAATTAAAGAAGGGACATCAATGTATGTACTACATTCATGAAAGGAATAATACAAGAATAATAACTTCTTTATGTGAGTCAGTAACTTAGATGAAATGGACAAATTTCTTTGAAAGACACAGCTTTCAAAGCTCATTTAAGATTAAATAGATAATCTGAAGAGTTTTGTAACTATTATAGAAATTGAATTTGTTGTTGAAAATTCCCACCAAATTGGCTTACACTGAAAAATTTAAGCATTTAAGGAAGAAATAATATTAGTTCTACACACAAACCCCTTCAGAAAATAGACATGGAAGAACAGTTCCCTATCCATTTTATGAGGGTAGAATAAATGATATATCAAAACCAGTAAATACGTTATAAATAAGAACAGATTGGTAACCCTTATAAATATGACACAAAAAATTTTCACAAAACTTTAACAGATCAAATCAAGCCCTATATAAAAAAGAATAATAAATGATCACATAAAGTTTCTCCGAGGAATGCAGGTCAATGGTACATTCAAAAGTCAATGATTTGACTACATAGAGTAAAGGAAAAACAAAAAAGATCATTTCAGCAGAGGTAGAAAAAGCATTTGACAAAATTCAAAGCTCATAATTTTAAAAACTCTAGGAATAGAAGGAAACTTCTTTAAAATGTTGAAGGGCATCTGTGAAAATCATACATAAACAGCTAACACCTCAATAATGAAATATTGTCCCTCTAATCGGGTCCAAAGCAAGAACATCTGATCATAGTACTTCTTTTCAATATTGTAGTAGAGGTCCTAGCCAGTGTGTATCACATACTACATGAAAGGGGACTACTAACAGAAAATGCTAACTAATCTATGGTGACAAATAGCAGATCAGTGGTTGCCTGCAGATGGGGAAGAAGACAGGATGGACTGCAAATACACATGGAGGACTCTTTCCAGGGATGATGGAAATGTTTTGTGTCTTGTTTGTGATGGTGTCTCACAGGTATATACAATTGCAATAGAGCAAGGGAAAAACAAGGCATATGGATCAAATACAAAGACATAAAAATATCTCTATTTGCAGATGATGTGATTGTTAAGAATCTATAAAACAACTCCCAGAACTAACTGAACTTAGTAAGGTCAGTGTATAAAATGTTAATATTTTAAAACTATTATATTTTTATAAACTAGCAACATATAATTGGAAAGTGCAACTTAAAAAATCAATGCCATTTCAATAGTGCAAAAGAAAAAAAAATTAGGAATAAATTTAACAAAAGATGTGCAAGGCCTAGACACTGAGAACTATAAAACACTACTGAGATAAATTAAAGAATACCTATACAAATGGAGATAAATTCCTTGTTGAACAGAATGACTCAATATTGTTATGAGGTTAATTCTCCTCAAATTGATCTATAGATTCAACACAGCCTTACTCAAAATTTGGTAGTCTTTTCTATGAAATTGAGAACATAATTATGAAATTTATGTGAGCATGCAAACCTAGAAAATCCAAGCAAGGTTTAAAAAAAAACACTGAAAAATTAATAATACCTAATAATGCTCAGAATGCTTCCTCTAGGCAAAATTTACTCAGAACTTATGTAAGGCAGTCTGGCATTGGCTAAAGGACAGACACATAATTCAATGGAACAGAATTGAGAGTCTCAAAATAGACTTATACAGATATGGTCTATTGATTTTCAAAGAAGGTGTCAGGACAGTTTAGAGGGGAAAGAAAAGTATTTTCAACAGCTGATCATGGAATAACTTCAACACTTAACACAATAGACATAAAAAAATTACCTTAAATTGAATTATTGATTTAAGTGTAACTGCTAAGGCTGTGACACTTCTGGAAGAAAACATAGAAGATAATTTCCGAGACTTGGGCATATACAAAAAGATTTCTTAGAATACAAAAAGATGAACCATGAAATAAAATTTAATAAACTGAACATTATCAAATAAAAAATTTCCTGAAAAGAAATTGAAGACACCCACAGAATAGGAGAAAATAATTATAATACATGTATCCAACAAAAGACTGCTATGTAAAATATGTGAAGATTTTTTACAAATTGAATAATTTTAAAAATTTAATAATTTTAAAAATTAATTTAAAAAAACAGGCAAAGAATTTGGATGGCTCACCTAAAAAAACACACTCAAATCGCCAATAAATACATTAAAAATGTTCAAAATTAGTAACATAGATTTAAATACAGATTAAAATCATGGTGAGATAATGATTACACACCTATAAGCATGGCTAAAATCAAACAGACTGAGCATACGTATTGGCAAGAACATAAAGCAATTGGAACTCTCATACATTACTAATGGGAAGATAAAATTGTATAACTACACTGAAAAATTTCCAGCAGCTTTTTCTGACACCAAACGTATGCCCACCATAAAACCTGGCAATTCCAATCCTAGGTATTTACTCAGGAGAAATGAAAACATATCCCCACACAAAGACTTGTGCATGAATGTTTATTGCAGGTTTATTCACCAGGTAAAAGCTGGACACAACTCAAAAGCCAATTAAGAGAGAAATGGATAAATTATCCACACAATGGAATACTACTCAGCAACAAAAAGGAACACACAACACTGATGAATCTCAAAATCATTCTGTTGGGTGAAACAAGGCAAGCACAAGGAGTGTGTATCACATACTACATGAAAGGGGACTACTAAGAGAAAATGCTGACTAATCTATGGTGACAAATAGCAGATCAGTGGTTGCCTGCAGATGGGGAAGAAGACAGGATGGACTGCAAATACACATGGAGGACTCTTTCCAGGGATGATGGAAATGTTTTGTGTCCTGTTGTGATGATGATTCACAGGTATACACAAATGCCAAAACTCATCAAATTGGACTTTTGGATGCAGCTAATTGTACATAATTTATCTCTCAATTTAATTTAAAAAATATCAGAAACATCAGATATTAACTCATGTAACATTACAACATGTGTCCACACAAATAAGCACAAAAGAAAATACAAACAAAAAGCCTTTAACACTGAACATGATGTTTCAAAAAAACTTTCCCATCTAAGTGAAAATCAGCAGTAGATGATTGCTTTGTGATTTTACTACTTATGAAACCTCTTACTCACTTTGAGCACCAGAAGTTTCCTTTCCCAAATCATCAGTCATATGCCTGAGCAAGCACACCCCACCCACGCAATACACAATGTGTAGGCATGACTGTGCGAACCCGCACTCCAAAGGCTTCCTCCAGGGAGGGGACAAAGGCTCCCAGAAAACAGCATATGGGTTTCTTGTGAAATAGTTTCTATCTGTCTTCTAAAATCCTGTGCTCTGCTGGGCTCTACTAACCAAAAACGTTAGAGATACGCATTTCTGATATTTCACCATTCCCAATAAAACCTCTGGTTCAGTAACTGTTATGAACCAAAACAGAACATGGATCAGGCCATACTTAAAGAGTTAATACAGTTACTAAGATTTATTTATTATTTCTAATGTGTGAGGATGAGAAAGTTAAAGATTTCCTGGCCTTTCATTCATTTGCAGTTTTTTTGGAAGAATGCAAACAAAGCAGTAATAAGTTTAATATTTGAATTTTAAGCTAACAGAATGCTTGAATTGGGGCAAAACTATAGCCCAAAATGTCTGGCTGTGCTCTAATAATATGATCGTGTAGCTGCAAAAGAGAATCATGTGGTATAATTTTATTTTTATTTTTATTTTGACATTGCTCTATAGGAGTTGAGGCCTCTGTGCTGGTACTAATCAGAAGTCATTCTTACTGCTTATCGGGGTCTTTATATCTTTACTTGTCATCTTCATTGTTATTTAACATTTGAAGTCACTACTTTAAAAAAAGCAGAACACTAAATAACACTGAAATTCATTTCAACACATTGAAATCTATGGAAATATCCTGGTACTTTACATAAGGAAACCAAATCGTAGGACCATTTCATTCCTCGTGTCATTTCAAGCTTTCAAGGTCCGCAAAGCTGGATGCTCATTATACTCTCACTGGCCCCATGGGAGATGTCACTGGCTGAGGGATCGTCTCTTGGCACTGAGCTAGGCTGCCTTGGGGAAGGCGTGATATGGGGAAAGTGAAACCCTTCTTATTGTCTTCAATGTGTCTGTTCTTTATGCTTTGGTTCATTGTGGGGATGCACCCTGTCATCTGGACTCCCAGGCTCCCATAAAGCTTTTCTCATCCTCATGCAGTTGTTAAAATTGTTATTTCTGTAGACACATAACCAAAAGAGAATGGCCTCTTGGTTGCCATAGAGGAAGGGGGCTTTGGGTATGGGTGAAATAGGTGAAAAGTGATAAAGAGGTACAAACTTTACTTATAAAGTAAATTAGCCAGGCGGATGGAAGTAGAGCATAAGGAACATTGCCAATAATATTGTAACTTCTTTGTATGTTGACCGGTGGTAACTACATTACTTACTGTGGTAAGCATTAGTAATGTATATAATTGTCAAATCACTGTTATACATCTAAAACCAATATAACATTTTATATCTACCATATTTCAATTAAAAAATTGAAAAAAAGGATAAAAATACATTAAATTAAGTTAAATTTGTGTTTCTGTAGGAATTTGAGCACTGGAAACTCCTGTTCTGCCATCCGTCCAAGGGACAAGAAGTTTTAACCAACATTTCTATTGCACAGTCAGTGGAAATGTCAGCACAGTAAGAAAGGAAAATAGTATCCTTGTATTATTATTGTAAAAATAATTTTTACTTGTTGGGCCCACTGAAAGGGTCTTGGTGACCTCCAGCATCTGAGAACCACTCTAATAGTCATTCCCTTAGTCCTTTCCTAAAGGACTTATGACCATGTATTTGGATAATCATTCATTGGGGAAAAGGTATTTTCAAGATCATTTGAGGGTTATTTGAATACAGATCTGAACTGATCCTGATACCTAAGAACACAGAGTACCGTCACTGGTCTCCTGTTAGAACAGGAGCATACTGGGTGATAAATGGAAACCTGGATCTAGTTCCTGTCACAGTGGACCCTCTAAGTCTGCAGCCCATGCAGTGGTGATTTTCCCCAGTGCTATATGTTTAATTGGAATGGACATATATTTAGCAGTTGGCAGACCCTCTCATTGGTTGCTTGATTTGTAATATAAGCACTACTATAGTAGCGAAAACTTGGTGAAACCTTCTGAAACTGCCCACTCTGGCCAAGATAGCAAATAAAAATCTATGTTGATTGTATAGGTCTCATCTCCAAACTTGAAGGATACTAAAATAGTGATCCCCGTTATCCCACTTAAATCATCAGTTGGAGCCCTGTAAAACACTGGACTGTGAATAACAGAGGACTAAGGTGAACATAGTTAGTAGCCCCAGCAGTAGCTGCTCTGCCACGTAAGGTATCTTAACTAGAGCACCTTAACCAGTTTACTATTGCAGCCTGCAGCTATTGAACTGGAAAATGCATTATTTTCAATATTCATCAGGAAAGAACATCAAGAGCATTTGTATTTACATGGGATTGGAAAGAGAATACATATATGGCCTTGCTATATGGCTACTTAAATTTCCACTCTCATGCACAATATAATCTAAAAAGACCAAGATTGAGCAGTCTAAAGAGCAACCCATTGGTCTTCTATATTGATGACATCATACTAATCAGACCTTACAAGCAAGAAGTGGCAGATATTATGGATACCTTGGAAAATCACATGCCTCCTTAGAGGTGAAAGATAAATTCTACAAAGATCCAGGGCTTAACACATTGGGGAAGTTTTTAGCAACCCATTATTCTGTACCTATCAGGACATCTCCAAAGTAAAGGACACGTTATTTAAGTTCCTTCCTACCACTTAGTAGGACAACACTTGGTTTTGGAGGCAGCATGTTACACATTTGAGACTATGACTCACTTATAGGTTGGCATGGAAGGCTGCTAGTTTTGAGTGGGCCCCAAACCAAGAATGGTAAGTATAGCAGGTACACAATGCAGCACACCAAACTTTACACTAAGTCCATAAAACCAAATAGATCTCATGATACTAAAGAATGCTGCAGTTGAGAAAGATGCCATGTGGTGTCTCAGACAAGTCTAATAGGACAGTCACCGTGCCAATACTTAAGAGTTCTGGCGCAAGGCCATACCATCAAAAGCAGAGCAACATTCGCTTTTTGAAAATCAGCTCATGATATGCCATGGAGCCCTGATAGAGACTGAGCATCTAATCATGGGATCTGAAGTGACCATGCACCTAGAGCACACTGTCATAAGCTGGGTACGATCAGACCCAAAGAGTCATAAGGTCAAATGGGCCCAGCAGCAATCCATCACAAATTAGAAGTGATACATCTGGGATCGGGCTGGAGAAAATCAAGAGGAACAAGTAACCTGAGTGAACAAATGGGCCAGAGCCCCACCTCATACACC
Source organism: Smutsia gigantea (assembly GCA_032199065.1). Classification (NCBI taxonomy): domain Eukaryota; kingdom Metazoa; phylum Chordata; class Mammalia; order Pholidota; family Manidae; genus Smutsia; species Smutsia gigantea. Next base: position 141,434 of record JAVSCE010007331.1, on the reverse strand, counting down.
ACTCTTGCACTGATGTATCTCCAGCTCACATCTAAGTCCTCATGGGGAGTTCCCTACAACCAAAACCGCAAGCTTAGTTTATAGAAGGGTTGCCTCAGTATGTACATGTAAGCCAAAAGAACAGTTGCTGCACTAGATTTCTGCTCATAATGGGCCCTGAAAAACAGCAGTGAGGGAAAACACTAGCAGTAGGCAAGGTTTTGTGTGGTGTATCTGGTAAATCCACTTTTTATGGGAAAATGTGATTAAGTAAGAAAATAGATGAACTCATGAGCATTGGCAAATTGCTTGGCTTTTTGGTCAGAAGACTAAAAGATTCAAAATTGGAAGATTAGGGGAAACAAGAAGGTCTGGAATTGGCAGATGGGTTCATCCAGAAACTGTTAGCCTCATGGAACATTGAAAAATCCTCTTGAAGGCTCAGTTTGGAAAATATCCCCTATGAAAATGCAGGCACTATCCTTCAGAATGGTTCTGTTTTCCCAGTAAATAGAATACATGGACCCAAAACAAAAGTAGGAGTGGTCCCATTGACCATCATTCCTTGGGGAATTTGTGCTTCCAAATCCCAATAAATTTAGATTCTGTACTCTAGGGTCTTAGGGTTTTAGACTGGAGATACTTCTTCTAGGAAACACAGTAAGCGTTCCTCCAAGCTATAGCTGCCCTCTGCTAGACTAGCAGGTGCAAAAGGGAATTACCTTATTGGCAAGGATTATTGGCCCTGATTATCCTGAGATGATAGGCTTGCTTTTGTAAAATGAAGACAGGAAAGAATATGCCTTTTTGTACTCCTATAACCAGTTTTAACTGCAAGTCTGTAAGTGTAAAAAATATGGTCTGAGAAGGGCCTGATAACTAGGTCTCAGACCCCTTGGGGTGAGAGTGTGGTCACCTCACTAGGAAAGCCAGTAGAATTGCTAACCAAGGTGAGAGTGTGGTCACCCCACTAGGAAAGCCAGAGAGAACTGGTAAGTATCAGCTTCTAGCTTTTAGACCAACTGTAACAGCAGGAACTATGGTTTGTCACTTTACCTTCTTTTTGTAAGTTTTTCCAGAAATTGTAATCAAAAGAATCCTGGAAAAGCTGTGCCTAGATGAAGCCAAATTAATGTGAAAACAAAAACAAAAAACCAAACAAGTGGATATGAATAGTGTAGAATGTGAACTGTAGTGTATATTTTAGGCACCCCATCCAGGTCCCCTTTACCAAGCAGATGCACTCATTTCCCATCTGCTGAAAATGTTGGTTGTTAAAAGCTCCCAATTGCCCTCCTTCTCCGGTGGATTGCCCTCTTTGGAACTGGAGTTCCCTCATCTGAGAAAATACACACTGCCCCTCCCCACCTGCAGCTGACATCCATCACTGAGCAGTACAGAGGTACAAAAAGATAACTCCTTTCCTCAAGATGGAACCAACTCTGAGACACATGTCATGCTCCAGAGCTCCAAGTGGAGTCTCCTGAAACTAGCCCCCATCTGAATCCACATCCTTGCATAGCTTTCTTGTGTTGTGCTACCTCGCTTTTCTAACTTCCGGTTTTCTGAGAGTAACAGACCAATAGCACAAGAACATACTTCTATGCTCCCTGTACTATGACAATTTGTTTCTGACCAGTAAAATCTTCTTACCTTTTTCTATAGGATTCTCGGTGTTGTAACTTGCTTAGGAAATCTTCCTACACTAAGATTATAAAATATTTCCCAATATTTTGTCTAATATTTCCATAGTTTTATCTCATATATTTTGGTACTTAATCTGTTTGGAATTTATTTGGATTACATCATGACAGGATCTTCCTCACTCTTTTTTCCTTTCTTCCTTTCAGTGCATTTACTTATTTATTGTGGGTAGTCAGTTATCCCAATATCATTCACTGATTTCCACCCTTTCTGATTTTTTTCAAGGTTTTGTTTTTATCTTTAAAATAAAGTCCAATACACATATGAATCTATTGTATTAATTTATGTGTCTATTCTTAGTTTACCACACTATTGTAATATACACATTTGCATTTGTGTCTAATAAAACAAATCTTCTCTTATTATGATTCCCCCTTGTTTTTCCATTTCCCAGAATTTTCTTGGCTATTTTTGGTAGTTTTTTATTTTTGCTTCCTTATAAACTTTAGAATTATCTTGTCAAAATTCACAAAAACACCCATTGATAGTTTTATTGTGATTGCATTGAATACATAGATTTAACCAAGGAGAAATAACACATTAGCACTATTGAGTCTTCTGATACATGAATATAGGTATTTTTTAATGTACATCAAGAAAATTTTATTTTTCTTCACCAACATCTTGAACATTTGTTAAGCTTATTTATAGTTTTAATATTTTCTTTTTTATTGCTATTGTAAATAGGGTTCTTTATACCACTACATTTTAGAACAAACCAAAAATGAAAAAAAAATTCCATTTACCATAGCAATAAGAATGAACTGCATAAGATAAATCAATCAGTGTGATACACCACATTAACAAAAGGAAGGATAAAAACCATATAATCATCTCAATACATGCTGAGAAAACATTTGACAAAATTCAACATCCATTCATGGGAAAAACTCTCAATAAAATGGGTGTACAGGTAACATACCTCAAAATAATAAAGGCCATATACAACAAACCTATGACTAACATACTTAATGGTGAAGAGCTGAAAGATTTTTTTCTAGTATCAGGAGCAAGACAAGGATGCCCACTCTCACCACTTTTATTCAACACAGTACTGGAGGTCCTAACCATGGCAATCAGAGAAGATGAAGAGATAAAAGGCAACCAAATTGGTAAGGAAGAAGTAAAACTGTCATTGACAATTTGCAGATAACATATTATGTATAGAAAACCCTAAAACTCCACCAAAAAACTGTTAGAACTAATAACTGGATTTGGCAAAGTTGCAGGATACAAAATTAATACACAGAAATCTGTTGCATTCCTGTATACTAACAACAAACTAGCATAAAGAGAAATCAGGAATGCAATTTCATTTATAATTACATCAAAAAGAATAAAATACCCAAGAATAAACCTAACCAGGAAGTGAAAAGACCTGTATAAGATGCTCATGAAAGAAATTAAAGAAGACAGGAATAAATGGAAATCTATTCATCCCATGCTCACAGAGAGGAAGAATTAATATTATCAAAATGGTGATCCTGCCCAGAGCAATTTACAACTTCAATGTAATCCCTATGAAAATACCAACAGCATTTTTTTCAATGAACTAGAATAGTTCTAAAATTGACAGGGAACCACAAAAGACCCTAAATAGCCAATGTGGTCCTGAGAAAGAAGAATAAAGCTGCCCCCTGACTTCAAGCTATACTACAAAGCTACAGCAATCAAAACAGTATGGTACTGGCACAAGAACAGACCCATAAATCAATCAGTGGAACAGAACAGAGAGCCCAGAAATAAACCCAACCATATATGGTCAATTAATATATTTTAAAGGAGCCATGAATATACAATGTGTAAAAGACAGTCTCTTCAATAACTGATGTTGGGAAAACTGGACCACTACATGCAAGAGAATGAAACTGGAGTACTGTTTACACCATACACAAAGTAAACCTGAAAGAATTAAAGGCCTGAATGTAAACATGAAACCATAAAACTCTTAGAAGAAAACATAGCCAAAAACCTCTTGAGCATGAGCATGAGCCAAAATCAGCATGAGCAATTTTTTTCCTGGCCATATATCCTCAGACAAGGGAAACAAGATAAAAAATGAACAAGTGGGACTACATCAAACTAAAAAGCTTCTGCACAGCAAAGGACACCATCAGCAGAACAAAAAGGCAACCTACAGTATGGGAGAATATATTCATAAATGATTTATCTGAAGAGGGTTTAACATCTGAAATATGTAAAGAACTTATATGCTTCAACGCCAAAAAAAATTTCAATTAAAAATGAGCAGAAGCCCTGACAGACATTTTTCCAAAGAAGAAATACAGATGGCTAACAGGCATATGGAAAGATACTCCAAATCACTAATCATCAGGGAAATGCAAATCAAAACCACAGTGAGTTACCACCTCACATCAATTACAATGGTCACTATCCAAAATACAAGAATAACAAGTGTTGATGCAGATGTGGAGAAATGGGTACCCTTCTACACTGTTGGTGGGAATGTCAATTGGTGGGTGAAGCCACTGTGGAAAACAGTATGGAGTTTCCTCAAAAAAACCCCCAAAACTTCAAAATAGAAATACCATAGGACCCAGTAACTGTACTTCTAGGAACTTGCCTGAAAAAAACAAAATCTCTGATTCAAAAAGATATGCACGCCTATGTTTATTGCCTCATTATTTACTATAGCCAAAATATGGAAGCAACCAAAGTGTCCATCAATAGATGAATAGATAAAGAAGATGTGGGACATACACACAATGGAATATTATTCAGCCCTAAAAAATGAAAAAATCCTGCCATTTGTGACAACATGCATGGACCTAGAGAGTATTATGCTAAGTGAAATGAACGAGGAAGAGAATGACAAATACCATATGATTTCACTTATTTGTGGAATATAAAAACAAAACAAACAAAATGGAAAAAATAGCAGTATACTCATAGAAGACACTGAGAAGTGAGTGGGTGTTACCATGGGGGAGATATGTGGGGAGAGTGAAGGGATCAAAAATTCTCAATCATAGTATAAGTTGGTCACAGGGATGGTAGTACAGCATGGAGAATACAGCTAGTGATTCCGTAACATCTTCCTATGTTGACAGATAGTAACTGCACTAGTGAAGATTTAATAAAATGGGTTAACGGTTGAACCACTATGTTCTATTCTTGAAACCAATATAAGATTGTATATCAACTATATTTCTATTAAGAAAATGAGCTATCAAGCCATGAAAAGACATAGAGAAAACTTAAATCTATATTACTAAGTGAAATAAGCCAACCTGACAAGTCTACCTACTATAAAATGTCTACAATATGACATTCCGAAAAAGGCAAAACTGTGGAAACACTAAAAGAGATCTACGGTTCCCAGAATTTAGAGGGGAGGGAAGGATGAATAGGCAGACACAGAGGATTTTTAGGGCAGTAAAACTGCTCTGCATGATACTATAATGATGGATATATGTCCTTAAAAAGTTATTCAAACCCATAGAATGTACACCAAGAGTAAATCCCATATAAACTATGGATTATGGGTGATAATTATGTGTCCATTTCATCAATTGTTACAAATGTAACACTGGTGGGAAATGCTGATAATGGGGAAAGAGACCCTACAGTGTGTGGGGTTAGGAGGTAGAGGGGAAATCTCTGTATCTTTCTTTCAAATTTTGCTGTGAACATAAAACTGCTCTAAAAAAATATTAAAATACAAAAAAAAAACTTGTTATTATGAATGGATATTTATTATTAAAAAAGAGGCAATCTTACGGCTTTCTTCCTTTAAACAGGTAATGGAGTCAATTACATTAACAGGTTTTAATTAATCTGTTTCAATTAACCTGTTAATTACTTCAATTCCATCTTTTTGTTGCCACATTCCCTGTCATCTGTTTCCTGTCACATCTAAATATTTCTCTAGCCTTTCTCATGAGTCAAAACGTATTCACTGTCTTTTGAGTTCATCACAAACGTTTCTCTCTTCCTCTCAATTTTCTTTCAGCTTTTTCCCGCCCTCGAGTCCCCTCTTTCTCTTCTCCAAAACAAAACTGGTTCTCTTCTCTTAAGTAGACATAATATGGAAATGTGGAAACCAATGTTTCTCAAAATGTGGTACTTCTTTGGGACCATTGCGAGGCAAAACAGTAAGAACTGAAAAGTTTGTTTCTGGTTGCCCAAACCTACTCTAATTAGAGTCACTTCATTCATTTGTTCTATGTTTATGCTTTTGCACAAGATTCCGTTTGTATGAAGAGTTCTGGTGGGAGCTCAAAATCAGTTACTTAGATTAATTATTTAATATTTATATATCCTTATGTTCCCTGATTCTAATTTTCTGAAACAAATTGTACTCGTAAAATTCTTACCTCTGTTTTAAAATTTAAAACACCTAACAGAAATTTAGGGTTTCCTTCTTAGCCTCTGTGCTGGAAATATGAGAAATATCAAAGGAGAAAAAATAATCACACATAAATAAATATTAAGATTAAAAAAAAGACTTCAAGTGAGACAATAAAAGGACAAACCAAATAACTGGAGAAAACATTACATTTTGGCTGGTTATGGCAGTTTCATTTTACTCCATTCCAGAGCCCCCAATATTACTCTGCACTCAACTGGTCAGTACACCATTGGGATAAAGTAAATCACAAGGTTTGCTGGATAAGGCACAAATACATCAATGCTACTAGGACAAATCGTAAAACATCTTATAAGTGGATGAAGAGCATCTTCATCACTTTCAGTAAGTAGATTATTGGAAGATAATCTATTTTACTTTTTGCTAAAAATGTCATAGCATCAGATTTACCAGACACCATAAAAATGATGGAGATCAGTAATCTCAAAACTGAGTCATCCCCAAATTACGCATTTTGAGTGGTTTTCTACTTTAACATAAATCCGTTGTAAATCAATCCATGGACTCAATGAATCTCTCTTTTGGTCATCTTTGTATACTTCCCATTCAACATGATCTCATGTCATTTTTCTTCAACATTTCACTTTATTTTTATCTTTATCTTCATCTCTATTCTACATGCTTTTGGCTGATTAGTCACTGACAGGAAATGCCAGCAAATTTTGCTGAATGATAAAAAAAAAAGCTAACGTTTACTATTTATTGGTTCTCCCACAATACTGAGTGACCAGATACATTATATAACAGTCCATTTAAGAGTTCGAATATTTGGAAGCAAGTTACATATGGTAAAGTACACAAATCTTAAGTGTACAGCTTGATAAATTTTTATTTATGTATACACTCAGATAATCACCTCCAGAATGAAGGTAAGACCATTTTCACTATTTAAGAAGGTTCCTTTAAGCTCCTTCCCTGTCAGTATCACTTCCCCATAGATAAACAGCACTATGACTTCTAGTACCCTCTGCCAGTTTTTGAACTTCATATAAATGAAATTCTTTAAGTAGTTCATTTTTTATACTGTGTAATGTTTCTGGTGGTCTGGTTGTGCCATAATTTATTCATCTATTTCTATGTGGATTTGGGACTAACATAATAAAGCTTCTATGAACATTTTTGTTTAGTACTTACATTTTGGTCTACTTACGCATTCAATTTCTGGGGCATATACCAAGGAAAAAAATTGATGGCTCATAGGGTAGACCAGTGGTGCTTTAATAAATCCTTCCTGTTATGGGTTGAATTGTGTCCTCTCCAATTCATGTGTTGAAGTTCTAACCCCCAGTACCTCATTATGACCTTATTTGGAAATAAGTCATCACAGATGTAATTAGTTAAAATGAGGCAATATTGAAGTAGTTTGGGCCCTAGCCAATGACTGGTGTCATTACTGAAAGAGGAAAATTGGACACAGACACACGCAGGGAGAGCACCATGTAAAGATGAAGACAGAGATCGTGATGGTGATTTTACAAGCCAATGAATGCCAGCAAACCATCAGAACTTAGGAGAGAAGCAAGCAACATACTCTTTCATTCTGTTGTAGAAGATTTAAAGATTCTTTTGATGATGGAAAGCAACAGAGACACTTGAATAGATTAAAGGGAGATTTCATTGTTACTTACAGCTCCCAAACTGAGAAAATTCCCATGTAGGGCCACATAGGGTTTGCACTCATGAACAGGGTTAACACCAAGCTGGATCTGTAAAGGGCAGCTTATGTGTGGCAAGCAGAGTGGGATTAGGGTTCCATGGCTCCTGATTGGTTAATCTGAAAAATTTCCCAAACTCCTGTGCATAATTGTCCATGGGCCTGTTCCCAGTTGTCTGCCACTTGGCCCTGGGCAATGAGTATATGTATTCTGTGGCCTGCAGTATAGAGCCCAGATAACATAATTAGTTGGGATGTGGATTTAATTCACCACTCAATAAGGGGAACTAACCATCTTCTAGTCAGGGACTCAAAATTGGGTCTAGATGGCATTTTTTAAAAATTAAAAGCATATTAAAATTGACCTATTGATCTTCATGTAAGTTTCAAGTGGATTATTTGGGATATTTGAATGGTCCAAATATTAGAGAAGACCTTTAGGTAGTAGCACATAAATTGCCCTAACTAGCATAAAATACATTTTATTATGAGAGAAAAATGGAGAAAAACAAGTAAAAGTATAAAAAAATCCTTGTAGGCTAGTCTGTAACCAAGTTCACTATTACATGCTATTAGCCAAGAAAACAGATCTAGAATCTCTAGGATCTCTAACAATATCCTGGTTGAGTTGTAAAGTATGCTGAAAGTATGAGTTATATTTTTTATGACTATAGTACTTTGGTGCATTCTTTGATTCAAGATGGCAAGTCCAGCAGTTACATTCTTAGAGGTCACCAACTGCTAGTTCGGTTAAGTATATGTAATGGTGTGGGAAAAGTGGGGTTCCTATGGCCAGGAGCCTCACTGAACTTAAACCACCTGATGATGTAACTGGCCTGTTGCTATGCCACCGCTCCCACACCTTTAGGCAATAAGCCATTATTGTGTTATATAAAGAGCTCCACCCAGTGCTCTGAGGGGGAAGGGGTGGTGGGGCTGCAAGGCTTCAGGAGAGCAGAGCAGAGGCTGGAGTGGTGGCAGCACCGAGGACAGAGGCCCAGAGGACGGCTGTGGGGGACGACTGTGCAGAGAGGCCCAGAGGATGGCTATGCAGACAGAGGGGCCCAGAGGCAGAGACCAGCTTGCTGCATGCAGACTTGCTCTGAGTGAACGGGATTTTAGTGACTGACCTGCCACCTGGAAATAAAGTTAGGTATAACCCTTTCACCCCAAGACCCTTTGCTGTCAATTTCTTTGGTCACAGTGAATCTATAGTGAACTTGCCTGGGGCTGAAATCCATTGGGCAAGACAAATGGTTAGTGGTATTTGTAACCAAGGGGAAGGGGTAATAGTTGTGCTGGTCAGAAATGCAGCATGGCAGGCTGTGGTGGCAAACTGGAGGTGGGAAATAGGAGAGAGAGCCAGGAGGTGGGAGTATTTCTTCCCAAAGGGTTTAGGGGTGAGGCAGTTGCTTCCTGGAGAAAGAAATAACCTCCATTAATTTTTAGAGTTTTTAGAATTTTTGGATTCTTCTGGAATTATTTACTAAAATGTTCCAATAGAACTTAAGTGAGTTGCTACACAACTTTGGTAACAACATAGCAAAAAAACGTAAAAAAAACAAAAAAGGCATCACCACAAAAGAAAACAACAGGCCAATATCCCTTTACAAATACAGATATGGCTACAAATTATTGTTAGTGTCTTTTTATTTCAGTTTGAAGGATTTCACATTTCTTGTAGAGCAGGTCCAAGGAAATGAATGCCTTCAGCGTTTGCTTATCTGGGAATGTCTTGATTTCTTCATTTTTGAAGAACAGTTTTGTCATATATAGAATTCCTGGTTTATAACTTTTTTCTGTTAGAATTTAAATATGTTACCCCACTGCCTTCTGGCCTCCATGGTTTCTGATGAATAATTGGCTATTAATTTTATTGAGGATCATTTGTACATAATGAATCAATTCTCTTTCTGCTTTCAATATTATCTTTGTATTTTGAAAGTTTGATTATAATATGTCTCAGTGTGCCCAGCTGGGAAGGGAGGTGGTAGACAAGTAAATTAAAATGCCTTGAAACTCTCTTATTTAAATATAGCAGCTTCCTTCATCATTAAGCATTCCCATTGTCATTATAAGCTTTTCGTTAGATTCCAGAGTTGTGAAAGAGTTGATTGGCATTTTTTTTTATCTTAATTGCTGCTTTAGTGGCACAGAGAGTTTTGGAGTTCCCTACTTTGCCATTTTTAGTGATGTCTCTCAATGTATTTTTTTTAGATGGTCTCTATTTTTATGCCTCCATTTCTAATTACATTCTCCTCAAAGACATTATTATTTGTATGGGAGGTAACCTATTTTTTATATGCCAAAATATTTTTTAAAGTCACTTTAAGACACTTTAAGGCATGGCTTCAGCTGCTTCTGCTTGGCCGTGTCTGGAGCTCTAGATCCTCTAGCACCCCTTACAGTAATCTTGCCTCAATGTACCTCCCCACACAATTCGCTGGGCAGCCTTTCTCATCATTCTCTCCCACCTGCCTCTCTAAAGTGCGTATTTAACAGCGACATGATTACCCACATGAATTTCCTGTGTAGGTTGATTGTTATCATAGACATTTTCACCATTAATTGAAACATTTTATCTAATAGCATCAATCACACACATACAAATATAACCCATACACACAAACCAAGTATTAGGTTCTCACCGTGTGGTTGACTGTGGTCATCATAAACTTCAAGGCTTAGAACAAATTTCTCTTTGCTTGTGTCTTATTTAAACCACAGGTGAGGTGGTTGGTTATTTCGAGTTCCCTAGTTTCTATATCTGCCCTAACATTTTAGAAATATATTATTTAATAAACAGTCTTCAAGTGATTTTGATTATGAGTAAGAATTTATTTTGTTTTGCTTTGTTCCTGAGGGTTTTTTTTTAACTCTTTTTTCCTCACTCAGAATGAAAACTAGCCCTGCTAAGCGCTCCATGATTACATTGCCAGATAACAGATGTACCTCACATTCAATGAGAAGCATCTCAGAGATAGACATATTCTGGACTAGAGGGAGCTAGGATGGGTTTTAGTTCATCTTACCTATAGATAGGTACCAGAGAGGACAGGAGGGAATTTTAAAACAAATACAAACTCTCTTTCTTTTAATCCTTCCTCTCCCTTCTTATATTTTGCTAGTTGTAAAACAACTAGATACTGCAGTTTCTACAAAGTACTAGAGAGTGATGGCTCACCGAAAAAGACAATAATGCAAACAAAAAGCTATGACTCATGATGAACAAAAAATCCACTTAAATACATAGTTTAGACTAAATGCTTCAGAGATTTATGTTTAAAAAACAGTGTGAATGTTGTAAACCTTCGAAATGTAAAAGTAATATATAACTAACAAATCAGAAATGAAGAGGAAAGGTGGTTTGAAGAAAAGCTGTACTTGATCTTTCGAGGCAGGGAATCAACAGATACTCTATGAGGGTAAAAACATAATTTTAAATATGTACAGTTACATCAGCCTCTTAATATTGTTCACAATCTTTTTTTTTTTAACTTGGAGAACTCCGTTAGAAATTGGTTTCTCGATAGTAACTGCACTAGTGAGGATGAGGATTTAATAATATGAGTAACTGTGAACCACTGTGTTGTATATTTGAAACCAATATAAGATCATCTATCAATGATGTTTCAATTGAAAAAAGAAAGGATGCAGCTCCTTACATAAACTTGTTAGACTGCAAATGCCTAACTAACATGTTTATTCATTACAAAGAACTCTGCATGGCTTAAAATCAAATTAATTAGGCAGTGCAAGTCAGAAATAGTTTTGAAATGTTATTAATAATTATATAAGTAGTAAAGTCACTTTATTTTTTTAAAAAAGAAAGAAATTGGTGTGTCAGGTAAAGACTTTTCTTTTCAATATATAAGGCCAATCATCCAAACTTACTATAATTGTTGACCAAAAAGAGGCAAATCTGTCAAACAATTAGTTGTGCATATTTGGGGCCTTGGGGATTGCGATCTGAGCACAGATTTGGGAGGAAACAAATGTATGCTCCAAAGAGGTGAAAGGGCTTAGGGTTTTTTAAAGCAAAGAGGGGGACTCTTGAGGGGCTTACAAGAGTTGTTTTAAAAGAATTCCAATTGGCTAAAACTATCATAACCCACACTTAGCTATACATAATTGGTTGCTAAGGCTATTCACTAGGCAAGAAATCCACTTTGTTGTAGGCAGCACAGACTGGTTCAGGATGTTTATGGTTGGGTAGAGTGTAAAGTTCAACGTGCTTCTGAGAACAGTTTCAGAGAAGAGGACACGCATAGACCCTATTTCCTTAATGACCCCCTGACTCTATTTTAGTTTACTCTCATGGTCAGTGTTAACTCCACTTTGTCTCCATTTACAGAAAGACATTTACGCAGATTTGTTTTTCCTCTACTTGGCATGCTATGTTTTTTTTTCATTTTGGTTTAGTTTATTGCATGCCTTATACAGACAGTCCCTGACTTACAGTGTTTCGACTTACGATATTTTTGGCTTTACACTGGTGTGAAAGTGATATGCATCCAATAGAAACTGTACTTCAAATTCTGAATTTTGATCTTTTCCCATGATGGCAATGGGAATGGGGTACGATGTTCTCATGATTCTGGGCAGCAGTATGTGCCATAGCTCCCTGTCAGCAGCGCAATCAAAAGGGTAAACAGCTGATACACTTATAACCATTCTGTATCCATGCAATAATGTTGTTTTTCACTTCTAGTACAGTATTCAGTAAATTGATTCAACACTTTATTATAAAATAGGCTTTGCATTGGATGATTTTGTCCAACTGTAGTCTAATATAAGTATGTTGAGCATATTTAAGGTAGACGAGGCTAAGCTATAATGTTCTGTAGGTTAGGTGTACTAAATGAATTTTCAACTTAACAATATTTTCAACTTACAATGGGTTTATTGGAACATAACCCAAGTTAAGTCAAGGAAGATCTGTACATCATTACAGCAAACCAGAAAATACCGCTTCTGAAAAAGAGCTCACTTTCTTATATATAGACTTTATTTTAAGAACAGTTTGGGTTTCATAGAAAAATTGAGCATAAAATAGAGTCCCTATATAACACCTGTCCCCACACATACATAACCTCCTCCATTATCAATATCCCCACCAGACTGGTACATTTGTTACAATCAATGAACCAGCAGTGACACATCATTATCGCTTCAAGTCTATAATTTATATTAATGTTCACTCTTGGTTTTGTACCTGTTAAAAACATTGTTATCTCAAGCCCAGTAAGTACTTCTGTTTCTCTAGGTTAAAATCAAATAATAACAAATGTAATTTTTTTTATTTAAAGTAACATGTTTATGTGAAAGCATGTGTGTGAAGTAATTTCTGTCTGTCTTTCTTTGTATATATATTCATAGAAAATGTTCAACTAATATTAACAGTGGTTTTTTGGGGGTGGTGGAATTTTAGCACTTATGTTTTTTGTGTATTGCTTGAATTTCTCATAAAAAGCATGTTTCATATTCACACAAATAAAATGTCACTATTAAAAAAAACCTAAAGAGTCCATTCATAAATATTCCCACAGTAAACGTTAGTGCTGATTTATTTGGCAGACTTGCCTTAGAAAGGTGACTTGAAAAACAGTAGAAGAGTTGAAAAATCCCAGGGAAAAATACAGTAAACATTTTGATTTGGGAAAATAAAGAGCAATAAGTGGGATAAGTGGACTATTTCAAATGTTTATTTAGGCTAAAAATGGGAAAGTATTTACATCAAACATGATCCATACTTAAGGCAGGTTAGACCCAGCCCCACAATGTACTAGTCCGCTAGGCCAGCTAGGACGCAATCCCACAGATCGCTTGGCTTAACCACACCGTGTCTGTCCAGAAAGCAGGTTTTAGGGTTGGAGGGTGTGTATGTCAATAATCAACAAAAAAACCCAAAGTCCTGCTCACATTAATTTTAAAGAAAAGGCCAGAAATCACTTTACTTAGAAAACAAGACAAAAACAGAGAGGGGGCAAGCTGTGCAGCTAAGGAACGAGTCTGAGTCTTAACCACCAGGAATTACATGAACCATTTTATAATCTAAAAAAAAAAAAGACCCACAAGAACTCAGTCATTTACAACCAATTCAGGTAAGCAAAATCATATGATTTATGGGTTTTCATTGATTTTTTGCACATTTGATAATATTTTATAACTTTATATAATTTTCTAAAAGTGATATTTCCCAAACTTAAAATTAATTCAATCTTAAGTGGTCCTAGTATGTATTTTTTACCAGAGAAAACAGCAATTCTTAGACTTCTGGGTCTCAGAATCCCTTACACACTTAAAAACTATTGAGGATTCCAAAGAACTTACTTCAGAAAAATCTAGAAACACACACAAAAAAACCCCACATGTACTCACTCCATAAACTATCAAAACAATATTAACTTATGACATGTAGCATCTAGAAAACCGTACTGTGCACTCAGGAGAGAATGTATGTGCAAAAAGCAGATAACATCAGTATTATTAAGAAAATAAGAACAACCTTGAAAGCCTCCTGCAAGGGGTCCTTGGACCACATTCTGACTAGAGCTGAACTAAGACAAACTTGACAGCCCAGAGATGATTCTTCTCTTAGCCTCATGTGTGCCAAAAATATTAGGGAGCAGGAAAATACAGAAAAAAAAGAAAAATGTAATCTGATTTGGTACTTGTTCATCTTCAATTAGCAATTCTAGTTAGCAAAGTAATTGTGAATAAAAAAGCTATTTGCACTTTTAAAGAGAAACCTGTTGTTTTCGATTATATGTTATTTTTTCCCACAAAAACCACACTATACCTTAACATATCGCAAAAAAATATGCATATGAGACATTAAATCTTTCACATAACTGATCAGTTACCCCTAGTCATTAGTTCCATCCCTGTTAATAAGAAAAAAAAAGGTAGTTTAAGTAAGTCAATGTGGATGATGACGACGATGCCGTTGATTACCTAAGGAACACAAGGAAGGAAGTGAGCCTTATGTGTTTGTATTCAGTATGTTTCACAGACGAGTTGACAGAGTTCCTGGCAGAGTAGTAAACACTCAGATAATGTCAGTTATCTCTGCTGTTCATTGCTGCTCTTTCTCCTGTTATGTAGTGTACTTGTTTCCATCGATCCACCGTAAGTAGTAAATACTAGGACACTATCAGTAGCGAAGCAGGATCATAAATTTTGCTGCCCACAAATTTCCCATTCTGATAAATATACTTTGGGTGCATAGTCCAATAGTTGCATCCAGTAAACTTCCAGCAAGCAAGGGATCCCATGGCAGCCAGAACGCTCAGAGGGAGGGAGACTTATGCATAGTCCAAGGTGTGGAATATATTGGAGTTTCAAGATTTTTAAACACAAACACAAGTAATGCCTTGAAAGTGTATTCCTTATGGACACCCAGGTTAATTTGTAGTGTATTATTGTTGTTTTAATAATGTTCTTTTGCTCAAAGCAGCAAAAGAATCTGGAGAAAATTAGTTGTTTTGATTTTCTCTAAAAATATTAACGAATTTCTAGTGAAACTTTGCCTAGGTGATCCACATAAGTTCTTGAAAAGGAGTATGTAAATAAGTCATCATATGTTAGCATTCTAATTAAAAAAATTGAGGGCAAATTGCTATTTTAAATTCTTTAAAGAGTTTTATTCTTAGGAAACAAATATTATGAAGTTATACAAAAGAAACTCAATAAGGTATTTTGGAATGTTACATGATATTCCTAAGAAATTTTTTTTAGAGAAGAAACATTAAAGGCAATCTAAAGAGCTAGCCCTCCCCGCTCCTCTATGCTTTCCACCACTATGCTAAAATTGCTTTTGTGACTGTCATCAGTAAGTCACTGATTGCCAATTCCAAGCACATTTAAAATCATTGCTCTACCTGATCTATTTAAGTAACTTGAAACTTCTGCTGCTTCCTCCCTCAAACGATTCTATTAGTTTTCATTGTTTTTCTTTCACTATTGACTGCATTCTGCCTCTTTCATTAGATTCTCTTCCTTGGCGCACCCCTAAAATCTGTATTGTTCCCCATATTTCATGGTGCGCTTCTTCTCTAACTCAACACCCTTCCTTAAAAATTTTCATTTGCTCCTATTGGCTTATCCATTGCTTATAGGAAGATGATTCCCAAATCTGAATCCCATTCAAACTTCCTATGCCTCAAACCTTTATTTCCAACTCATCTGTAAAACATACTGAATGCAAACACATAAGGCTCACTTCCTTCCTTGTGTTCCTTAGGTAATCAATGGCATCGTCATCATCATCCACATTGACTTACATAAAATACCAGTCACCAGTAACTCCCACTTAACTCCCATATTTGATATAATAATCCTATTGCTCTTACAACCAAAATATCTTCTAAGCATTTTATATTTCCATTATTTATGTCCAAGTCTAGCCTTTCTCATCCCTATCCTAGACTATTAAAATAGCAAACTGATCTTCCTGCCGTGCAGTTGTTTGAACTAGTACTTAAAAAACATTTTTTAAAAAGCCTCTCCTAAAATTACTTACATAGCAAATACCATGCATAAGGAGATTGATATTTATGTGTGAATTTGTTCTTATACTTTTGTTTTTTTCTTTTTTTGCAAATGGCACAAAGATACAATCTAACAATTATCCCAAGTCTCCCTTTTCAAAGAACAAGACCTCCTAAAGCCTTGTTACTCAAAGTGTGATCTATACACCAGCAACCTAAGCACTGCCTGGAAACTTGCTAGAAATGCAGAATATTAAGCCTTCCTACAAGGACAGTTCTAAAATTGTTAGCCAAGGAAGCTGAAAAGAGAAGACTAAAACTGAGCATTTTAAAAGAGGAAAATTTCTGGTGGAAAACAAATCTAAAGTATCTTTTCCATCATGGCTTCTTCTATTTCATTCCAACACCTTTCACTCTTCCAACCTCTCCCCGCACACTTACCAGATAAGAAAGGGAGAAAAACTGTAAACAGCACTCCAAAAGCTGAAGACATCTTCTCAACAGAGTTCTCTTCTACTTTTTTTTTCCTATTCTTACCACTGTGTTTTCCTTCCACCATACCATATTCCTAGCTGTGGTTTTTTCACTTGTCCTGCTCTGCCCCATTAGCACTCATAAGAAATCCCCTAATCTCTTACTCTATTTTACTGCTGGTTCATGAGTGATTTCAGAAGCAGCAGTTTCTGTTTGGAGATGTGAGGTCCTCATGACTGAACTTCCTGTGTGCTTTTATGCAATTAATTCTCTCCAGAGAAGCATGTACATTTAATCCACTATTCAAATCCAGTTGTGATCCACTGACTTATACCCCAGATACTGTCAAAATGAAACTTAGAAGGCATGTACAATTATATTCATTTTTATAAATTAGGAAGTAGAGAGGAAGAGAAGTTAAATAACATATCCTAAGTCAGTTAATGATAGCGCTGTAGAAGCAGAATAGAAAACAGTATCTTTTCATAGGCAGTTTTCCTTCCCTTGCATCATATTTTGTGTGTGTCCATGTACATTTGTTTCATAATTTGTTCTGTGGTTTATGAGAGCTCTCCCTCTAGAAATGTGCACTTTAATACACATAACACCAAGATAGAAAGTATTTAAAGGTAAAACACTCAAAAAAAGATCATAACACAAATAATTCTCCACCCTTATACCCCTTTCCAAATAGAAAGCTTGATTGGAACTAGGAGTCAGTCAGGAACCAGGAATTAGAGCTGAACTGGTGAAATTTTACTTCAAGCCACTGAGTACATCCTATGCAGAAGTCTTGGATTTCTGTCTTCCCACAGATGCAGAGAGGACTGGGCACCAGGGTAATGCTGGTAGCTCCTGATCTGTTTGCCTAGCGTTTCTCAGGCACCTCTGACCTGGCTCCACCCTCTGACCTGGCTCCACCCATCTGTGCATGCAGCTGCCTTGATCTTTCGAAACTTGGCCCTAAGGAAATGTCTTCCCCGCCTGAAACCACTTTGAGATGCCACTACCCACTCTGCAAGTTCAGACCTTTTTGGTCCATGCCAGGCCCTCCCTGCCTGCCCACTCACCCTCACACTCTTTCTACTCCCTGCTGACAGTGTTAACCTCTTCTACTTCAAAAAAACTTTCTTTTTTCTTCTTCCTACTGTTTGTTTCTGGCTAAAGCATTTCAGGATATACCATACCGTCTTTTGCCATAAAACAGAGGGTAGAGGAAGTGGAGAGAAAGGGACCTACAAATTCAGGGCAATGTCAACATGGCTTTCAGTGTGCAGGGTGAAGGTGAAGATGGAGGAAGCTGCCTAGAAGGCAAAAATTTCTGCTTATAAATTCTCCTTACATCTTCCTGAACAGTGACACTGCCCTTTGGATCTGTCCTATTAACAAATGGTTAGCATTGGTTTCAGTTTGGTTACCCAAATGGTTAATGACAACTTCCTATGAAAAAGGTAGGAATTGATTGTGTAGTTGACTTTCTAGACTACATATTTATCCCCGGGATCAGATTCCTGTCACCAGAAAAAGAATTCCTCAACACATTTGAAAATGAGAGTTGGGGTTTTTTTTAATTGGTGGATTTTATTAATGTCAATATCTTTGTTGTATTATACTATGATTAAGCAAAATGTCATCAGAGTTAAACTGGGAATAGTGTGTACGGAATTTCTCTATATTATTTCTAAAATTGCACATGAATCCATCATTATCTCAATAAAAATGTCAACTTAAAAAATTGGTAGCTCTATGGCTTGAAGCTTGAAGTTGGTAAATTTAAGACAGCAGAAAGGAAATTGGTTGCAAACTTATAGACCTATTGGTCTTCTTTCAGAAGATGAAACAGAATAAAATAATGTGGTATTTTATTATTCATCTAGATAATCCAGGTATTCTGTGGTTCATCACTATACCTTAGCTCTAGGGAAATTCACACCCTTCCAAAAATGTTCTTTGGTGTTTCTGACAGAGATTTAATATAGTATTGGAAACTGGTTGGTATCATTTCTAACATCAGTCACTTGAAATTTTTTTTAACACATCCATCACCTCACATAGTTACCTTCATTTGTGTGTGTGTGTTTGTGTGTCTGTGTGAGAGATGTGGTGAGAATGTTTAAGATCTACTCTCCTAGCAAATTTCAAGTATACAGTATAGCAGTATTTACTATAGTCAGCATGCTGTACATTAGATGGCCAGAACTTATTCATCTTATAATTGAAGGCTTCTACCCTTTGACCAGCATCTCCCCATTTCCCCAACCCCTCAACCCCTAGTACCCGCCATTCTACTTTTGGGAGAGCATACTATATTTGTCATTCTCTATCTGGCTTATTTCACTTAGCATACTGTCCTCCCAGTTCACTGTGTTGTCACAAATGACAGAATTTCCTTCTTTTTCATGTCTGAATAATAGTCTATTGCATATATATATATGACATCTTCTTAATGCATTCATCCATCAGTGGGCATTTAGGTTGTTTTCAGATTTTGTGGATAATGCTGCAGTGAAGATGGGAATGCATATGTCTTTTTAAGATAGTGAATTAGTTTCCTTCAATATTTACCCAGAAGTGGGATTGCTGGGTTATATGAAATTCTATTTTTAATTTGGGGGAAACCTCCACATTGTTTTCCATAATGGCTGTACCGATTTACATTCCCACCTACAGTGTACCAGGGTTTCCTTTTCTCTACATCCTCACCAACATTTTTTATCTTTTATCTTGTTAATACAGGCATCCTAACAAGTTTTTGGTGATACTGTGGTTTTGATTTTCATTTCCCTAATTAGTAATGTTTATCATCTTTTCATGTAACTGTATGTCTTCTTTGAAAAAATATCTTTTTAGGTCTTTTGCCCATTTTATTAATCAGAGTATTTGGGTTTTGTTTTGTTTTTGCTACTGAGTTGAAAGGGTTTTTTGCATATTTTAGATATTAACCTCTTAGATACATGATTCACAAATATTTTCTTCCATTCCATAAATTACCTTTTCATTTTGTTCATTCTTTCTTTTGTTTTCCAGAATATGTTTAGTTAGATGTAGTTTCAATTGTTTATTTTTGCCTTTGTTGCCCACACTTTTGGTGTAATATCCAGAAATCATTGCCAAGACCAATGTCTAGGAGCTTTTCCCCTATGTTTTCTTCTAAGAGTTGTATGGGTGAAGGTCTTACATTTAACTCTTTAATCCATTTAAAGTTTTAGTTTTTCGGGCTGATATAAGATAGGGGTCCAGTTTCATTAATGTGCATGTGGACAGCCAGTTTTCCCAGTATCATTTATTGAAGAGACTATCCTTTCTTTATTTTGTGTTTTTGGTGCCCTTGTCAAAGGTCAGTTGACCACATATGCTTGGGTTTACTCTGGGTATCTCTATTCTGTTCCACTGGTCTATGTGTCTTCTTTTAAGACAGTTGCATACTGTTTTGATTCCAATAACTTTGTAATATAGTTTGGAATCAGGAAGTGTAACACATTCAGCTTTGTCTTTCTCAAGATTGCTTTTGCTATTCATTTGTGGTTCCATAGGAATATTAGGATTGTTTTTCCTATTCCTGTGAAAAATGTCACTGGATTTTTGATAAGGGTGCTCTGAATCAGTGAATCACCTTGGGTAGTATGGATATTTTAAGAATATTAATTCTTACAGTTCATGAACACAAGATATTTTTCCATTTGTTTGTCTTTTTCAATTTCTTTCATCAGTATTTTATAGTTTTTAGTGTAAAGGTCTTTTTCCAACTTAGTTAAATTTATTCCTATGTATTTTATTGTTTTTGATGTTATTGTAAATGGGATTGTTTTCTTAATTTCTGTTTCAGATGGTTCATTGTCAGTGTACAGAAACACAACTGAATTCTTATATTGATTTTGTATCCTAAAACTTTGAATTCATTTATTAGTTCTAATAGTATTTTAGTGGAGTTTTTAGGGTTTCTATATATAAGATCATGCCATCTACAGAGACAATTTTACTTCTTCAGTTCTGATCTGGAGGCTTTTTCTTTCTTTTTTCCCCAATTACCCTGGCTAGGACTTTTACTGTGTTGAAGAGAAGTGTTGAGAGTTGACATCCTTGTCTTGTTCCTGATCTTATATGAAAAGCTTTCTGCTCTTCACTGTTGAACATGTTAGATGTGGGTTTGTCATATATGGCCTTTATTATGTTGAGGTACATTCCTTCTGTACCTAAGTTGTTGAGACTTTTTATCATGAATGGAAGTTGAATTTTTTCAACAGGGTTATGACATCTATTGTGTATACTGTTTAGTAGTATTTATATGCTGAAACTTAATACATTAGCTTTGGGCCAAGTCCAAATGGTATCAAAACAGTTTGGCCAAAATATCATGTGCTAAATTTCATTCTATTAGTTTTACATCAAAAATAGACTAAAAATCCTTTTAAAGAATAAAGCCAAGAGTAATCAAAATGTCTGACAGGAGGAAAACATATTAATAAGATGACACAGCTGTCTCAGATATTTCAAACAGAATAACTAAAGAATGGATTTTGTTTTAATTTCCACCATGATGAAAAATTCTAATGTTTTCTTGCTATGGAGAAACATGCTTGTTTTTCTCATAAATTTTTATAGATAACATTCTTTTCATAATATTAAAAAATGATCAAGATACACATTCCCAGTTTTTATTCCACAGAAAAATAGAAGAGAGGGTCATGTCATCGGATGGCCATCCTCTCAGTACAAAGACCTCATTTCATAGATACTCAAATCCTCTATTATGCATATTTAGATGCTTACATAGCCAATGAACATTTGTTATTTGATAAATACACCACAATAAAATGTACACCACAAAAATATACATATCCAATTTATTGTATCTATCAAATTGTTAGGCATTTGATACAAATACCTGCACAGAGATGTAATGAGTTTAGCCGAAGCTAATGTCCTCATATGCATTCTCCCACCCCCCCACTTCTCTCTCTCATTCTCATTTTCTCTTTTTCTCATAAACAGGACAGAAAAACATAAATCCAGTTTTATTAAATAGTGTAATTCTTATTATACTCTTATATTATTTAACTGGTTGATTAAAAACAGGAAGTGGGAATCTTGCAAATATTAAAATAACAGTATAGGGAAAGACACATTCTAACATAGTTGTGGGGAACATAAATTGATACAATTTGACATATCAACCAATAATGAAAATGCACAAACCCTTTTGACCTGGCAATTCCACTCAAGGAAACTATCCTACAAATACACTCAAACAAATACAGAGACACATCCACAAGAAACGTGCTATGTGGTATTGTTTGTAACAGCAAAACAAACAAACAAAACTTAAAGCAATCCAAATTTCTATCATTAGGGTTATGGTTAATTAAATTATGACATAACCAGACAATGGAATTTTATGTAACCACTATAAAGAATGAGGTAGCTCTGCTTGTATTGACATAAAAGATATCCAAGACCTGTTATATTACTAACTTTCTGTAAGTACAGAACAGCATTATGGTATGTTTCCATTTGTGTCTTAACAAGGATATGTATATATATATGTAAATAGACATATAAATGTACAATATATCATGGGTATGAGAGATGTCATATGCATATAGACATTTTCTGGAAGAATACATAAAAACTGTTGATAATTGTTCCTCCCGCAGTTATTTCTTGAAAAAACTCAGTTTTCATTATCTATTGTACTGAACAATTTGTATGTTTTATCATGAGCATGTGTTTTCTATGTAACATCAGTTCTTTAGAGAACTAGCTAGTAGCAGCTAAAATCTAAAATTTCAATTGTATAAGGATATGAATGCAAGTCTTTTACAATGTCTCTGTCTTCTAAAAAAATCTTTGAAAAGTTAACTTCAGAATAGCTGTTCCATTCTAGAACTCTGAGAAAATCAAAACAGTAACTGTACCATATCTTGATTCATTTGTCCTGGTGTTAGATTCCAAAAACTTATGAAATACCGAGACCCAGCCCATCAACTTCACTTTGTAACACCTGAGATATCTTCACCTTGTTCACAGTATCATAAAGTGGATTGTTCTTCTCTGTGTAGCTGGCATAGGGCTGCATTTCATCCTAAGGAAGTACTCAAAGTCAAAAGCAATTCAAAAAAGCCAGAAATCATTAACTCCTATGTTTTTCTAACATGTGCCCACAACTTTAGTATCTACCAATAGCGCTTATATTTGTGTCTCTGGGCTTACATGGACATAAGAGAAAGACTTTTTCCTAATATATTTTTTTAATGTGTTGATTATTTAAGTCTCAGTGTGTGATGATAAAGGTTGTGTGAAAGCAGGGATGGAGAAGAATTAAGTGACTTGAGAAGTATTTCAGAGAAGAGGATCAAAGATTCAGTCAGCTACTGGTTTATAAGAGATTTTGGAGCAGTGCGTTTTAAGTTTAGGTAAGAGGAAAATGAAGATGGTATTGAGAAAGGGAAGTCAATAATTAGAGATGGCTTCATAGGGAAGGAAATACCACTTCAGGATCTCAAAAGACTAAAGTTCAAATGAGGCAAACATGGTGTGTTTTGTAGGATGCAGTTCTTGAAATGAAAATACAGTTGTCTGGATGTACCACAGTTAAACCATTTCTTTTTGTGTCTGTGTTTACAGATGCCCAAACCTGTAATGTTTACCAAGTAGTTCTTGGTAGATAATAACAAAATAAGTACGCCTGACTATTATACTTAATATACAGTTCAAATTTTTACTTTTCATCTAAATACAGATATTGACTCAAATTAGGAATTATGTGGCTAGCTTTTCAGACTATATGGCTTGAAATTTTGCAAATATTCTTTTTAATCTTCTATTACCTCCTCAACAACTGGAGTAGCTTCTGTTTTTTTCAATTTACATTTTCTGCAAAAATAAAAATAAGCTCAAGTGAGTACAGGAAAAATGTCATTATTTAGATTGAAAATGGAAGAACAATACAGTATACTTTTGACAACTGTGGTTCATTTTGATAGAAGCCATAATAAATCAGAAATGAACTACCAGAAATGAATGAAGAATGTGGCTTATAGTTACCATACCCAAATAAGATAATTCTTGGATTTTGGAAGAGGAAGTGAAATTATGCAACAGAAGCTGAATGTAACAGAGTATATATGTGACACCTTCTCTTTGTACATAAAGTGAATTATTATAATTGCTTTCCCAAATAGAAAATTAGCATGCATTGTCTCTCCCAAGATACTGCCCTAACTCCTGCCACTGTGATGTATGCCTGAATAACCTAGCAAATCCCTCTTTTCATTCAGGGTAATCCAAATCTAACACCTTCAGGACATGCTTCTAAATTGATGATAACATTGTAATTTTACCCAGTCAGTGAATTCCATATTTCTGACCCCACTCTAGCCCAGTAGAGCTGAAGAAGAAAGAACACTAGGCAATACCTGCATCCACCGATATTCAAAAGCCAAATGGATCCCACAGTGACCGAGATAATAAAAATAGAAAGGATGATATACACAATTTTTAAGTCTGGTGTTTGGGCACCTGTAAACAGAGACACAAAAAGAAATGGTTTAACTGTGATACATCCAGACAATAAAATATTATTCAGGGCTAAAAGGACATGAGCTATCAAGCCATGAAAAGACATGGAGGAAACTTAAATGCATGTTACTAAGTGAAAGAAGCCAATCTGAAAGGCTACATACTGTATGATTCCAACTATATGACATTCTGGAAAAGATAAAATTATGACAGTAAGAAGATTGGTGTTACTAAAGATTAGGGTAGAAGGAGGGATGAATAGGTGGGACAGTATTAGGACAGTGAAATTACTCTCTATGATGCTATAATGGTGGATACATATCATTACATTTGTTAAAACTCATAGAATCTACAACCCCAAGAGTGAACCCTATGTAAACTGCACTTTGGGTGATAACAACGTTTATATGTAGGTTCATTGATTAGAACAAATGTTACACTGTGGGTGACATAGATAGAAAGGGAGGCTGTGGGTGTTGGGTCCAGAAGTATATGGGAACTCTGTACTTTCCACTCAGTTTTGCTGTGAACTTAAAACTTCTCTAAAAAATAAAGTTTATTAAAAACAAAACAAAAAAGGTATATATATGATTCAAGGCTGTCTTGCAGTGCATGAGATTAATTCCTGTGACTATACTTAAACATTTCTGATCTATTAATAGTTCAAATAATTGTTAAAATGAAATTTCTTTATCAATTCAGATTCTAAGGTTTCTGGCAAGACATCATCTTAAATCAGGATTTTGTTGCTTTAAGGATTCATGAATAGTGAATTCCTATAGGAGAGCTGTGAAGCTTTGAACTCTGTTACAGTAATAGAAAAGTGTTTCCTCTTCTCTAACGTAAAGAAATAAACAGGTCGTAACGGAGGTAGGAAAAATAGCACTAATTCTGAAGTCACCTTTCTTCCAGGTGAAATAAAAATGAACGCATGGCAGCAACTTTCAATTATTTATTAAACGTTGGCAGCAACCTACAGGTCAATCCGGTCAATCCGACAGGAGGACAAGTCAACAAAGGAGCTGCTGGCTCTGAGAGGCAGTGGTTTCGAAACCCAGCTCCCGGCGTTCTGTGAGTGTGGCTGGGGCAGCACAGGGTGGTGAGGGGATGTTGGGCAGGCTGGCGTCCAGTCCCGCCACCTTCCTTCAACACTTTGTTTTAAAACACTGCATTACTCTGTATTTTATTTGAAAAATAAAAAGTTTTGCTTGCAGTTAACAACCTTTTTTGCAACCTTCCAAAGAATGTGTCTACTTCACTGAAGTGTACCAACAGGGGCTGAACATTCCTTCAGCACGGAAGACCCCAGGAGGTCCCTGAGTGGGTGTGAGTGGACTAGATGGTCTCTTCAATTCTAAGATTCTATCTATGTGACATTGTAATACCGGGTAGTTGGATTTCCTGCATAACCAGGGCACAATTACTCTTCTCAGTAAATACTATTAACATCTTTTTAAAAAGCAGTCATTTTAAGAACACATGCATTTTTCTCTTTTGCCTTCTTAAAATGTACTAAAATATCAGTAAAGAAATTTTTTAACGTATAGACTTGTAAAGACAAACCATGGAGGAAGACAAGAGCAGAAAAAAGATTTGAACTTGTTTTTAGGTGGAAAATGAACAGAAAGATGGCAAATAATTTAGAGTGGAATAAGTAAAAATCTTATTGCCAACACAACTCCAAGAAGATTGGAGTAGGAAGGACTAAATATAGAGAAAGGAGTCTGCAGGGGGTGAAGCGTGGGCTAAAGCTTGGGGGCTTCTCTAAAAGTCTGTATTGAGAACAGGTAGCTGCCCAGTCTCCTCCCACCCCATAGAGCCAGGTCACTACACCTTCCCCAAACAGCAGATAACAGGAAGTTTAACCCAGAAAATATGAGTTGGAGAGACTCTGCAGTCAAGTATTCAGGCGTAATGGAGGGTGGAGACTGAAGAGAGGTATTAGAGGAAAGTCTGATTTCTGAGCAGAGACACACACAGACACACACACTCCCCTCTCATCCCTGCTCCCAAACACTGATAGGCAGGCTTAGCTCTCCAAGACAAGACACTGCAGAACCTGCACAGACTCAGAGCAAAAAAACCTTCAAATAACTAAGGAATCCCCAATTTTTTTTAAAGTTCATTTACCACCCTTTCAACCTATTGAAGCTACTAATTGGTAGCCCACGGCAGATAGCATAGCTTCCAATCAGCTCATTTTTAAATGCTCACTTTGAAATGAATGATAGCCAAGGATTACCAAAGAGATAAGGAAAGCCTTGTATGTGAAAGAGATTAAAACCAGCAAATGTCTGGAAAGCAGAAGCAACTCCACTTAGCAAAGAAGGCACAAGAATACATAGGAATAATAAGTAATAAATAGATAATAAGTAAAAATAGGCATAATAAACAGACATGAAATAGAGCAAATGACTGAGGGAAAGAGAATGTCCAGGACAGTGGCTGTGTAGAATCTAGTGACCAACCAGGAAAGAATAGAGCAAGAGCATGTAAAAAATGAAAAAGGGATGTCTTCAAGAAAAACATGGATTATTTAATAAATCTGACCATGGAAAACAGTATTAAGAGGGTTTTTCTAATTTGGTCAGTGAACTGAGTGACATCATAATTCCTACTAGATACATATTTTATTAAGGAAACAAAAAAGTAAAGCAATTATTAAAACAAAAGGCATTCAAAAAAGAAATTTGAGTTTAATTTCTTGATTTGGCACTTACAATATTTACCTATTCAAATAATCTAAACTGTAGTAATTTAATTTAACTGAAACTGTTATTTATTACTATATATGAAAGACGAAATAAGGGAAGAAGGTAAAGTTAGATCTTCATCTACCACATAATGTCTAAATGTCTTAATACCTTAATAAACAGCAGTCTGAGCATATTATTTAGAAGAATAAAGTTAATTACCAAAAGAAACAACTAAACATTTGAATGTAGTTGCTTCTGGGGACTTGAGAGGGACAGAGAGGTAAAGGCAAAAGCAGGATGGGCTGAAGCTTTTCATTATATGCCTTACAGAGCTGTTGGACTTTAAACTATGTGTGTGATGGTTAAAATGATATTTAATGTTTTTAAATAACAGAAAATGGGACTAGGATGGGAGGGGAGAGTAGAGAACCTGAATAGTGATGAACTGTTTAAACTATGCCTTGACATAGATTAAATTAATCATAGATGTTATTGTAATATATTTAAGAAATTCCTGGATGAGCCTGGAGAACAAAATTCTACCAAACTAAAAACTTTTGAAGAAAACTGATGGGTGACATTTTCCTTCTAATAAAAGCATAAATGTTGAAATTATGTTTTATCCTAAAACCATATTCACTTAAAAGTACACCACTCAAGCCAATGTACTAATAGAATACAGTGAACATGAAATTAATTTTAATTATTTAATAATAAACCTCAGTCTAAAATACGGCATCTTTAACCAAATTTCTGTATTATTCTTTTAGGCATACCTCTAATTTAGTGGAAGAGGAAGAGTGAGTGGGGAGAATATTCTAGAGGGAAATTCTCTGCATACTCCCTTTCATTCTTCTTACAACTCCTCTGAAAGAATGGAAAGATCAAATAAAACTGGAATTACATACCTGGGCCCATTGCTAAGGACAGACTCTTGTTTCCAGTCACATGAGAGATTGAGCAGGACACATAAGGCACACGGTGGCCCTCCCAGCAGCAGGTGCTCTGGACTGTCACTGTGCCATTGTCCCAGTGTTCCTGCTTAGTGTCACAAGTCCCCTCTGGGGTCCAGGAGATCTGTGCAGCTGGCTTCCCCACAGCTGCCTTGCACACTGCAGTTCCATTCCCACTTTGAAACAGGGTCACCTCAGGGGGCACTGCAGAGAGGTAGGGAAAAATACTTCAGTTCTAACACATGGGGCATGGAACATACAGAGACATTAGTTCCCATCCCAGTTCTGGTTATTGAGAGACCACATTACACAAGGCTGCTTACCTAACACTTGGAGGTAGTATCCGTGATGGAAATTCCCATCAGGTGTGACCATTTCACACGTGTAATACCCATCATGCATGGTGGCCACTGGATCGATCTGAAGGGCAGGATTCTGGTCAGGTCTGGAGACCCAGGTTATCCTCGTGTCCATACAGTTACTGTCCTTGGTCTCATTGTTATCTCTCCTGTAGGCTCTGGTGCAGGAAGACTTGTCTCTGAAGATGATCGCCCACGTTGTTACCACCACCTCTGTCGACAGGATAGGAGGGCAATGGAGCACGGCCTTTGTATCCACAGGTACAGACAGAGAAGTGTTAACTGGACAGGCACACCCACACAAACACACACGTAAGGAGAATGAGGAGAGAAAAGCTTGATAAATAACTTCATGGGTTGAATTTTCCACAGCATAATCACACGAAGTTGTACAGAAGAATACTTTGCTGATGAGCATATGCCAAAACTACATAAAAATTAAACATTCACAAAATGTATATAACATATTAAGCCTAATCAAATTATTAATCCATTTTCTCCAATATTATGTACTTTAGGTAAACAATAGGTATTATGTGGGTGAGAAATATTTTAAGAACTTTTTAATTGATTTGGGAGTTTTGATATATATGGAATGAATAAATGAGAAAACACAATCCTAAATTAAAAGACAAAGACAGTGTTCTAAATCTAATCTCTTGATCATAGAGACTATTAATCTTATAACTCTACTCCTCAGGGTAGAAAATGGAATAATTCGTGATATACTGTCTCCTCCTAAGTTTAAGTGATAGAGAATAAATCAGCCACATGAGACTTAATGCCTGTAACTACAGGAGGCTCTTCGGACAAACAAAAATCTGGAAAGTATGTGGTGCTTTCATTAAAAATAACTTAAGATGGCACTCAGGTTAAGTAAGCTAGAAATTGTTCAATGTTTCTATTTTTATTTGGCAAATCACAAAGTCAGTAAAATCAACAGATCTTCCCTTCATCCATCCATTCATCCTTCCATCCTTACTTCCTTCCTTTTTTCCTTCCTATTCAGTCACAACTATACTTTCTGGAAACTATAGTTTCTGTACATTCAACCTAATTATGAGGATTAAAAAAGGAGTGGACATATTTTGGTCATTTTTAAAGTAAAAATTGTGTCCTGAAGCCTACAAGTATTTTCCAGTATAAACGCTCACACTTTCCCATAAACCTACATAACAAGTCCTGGACTGCTGGGCTTTGCTGGGAGACGATTAGGTGTATCTGCTACAACTCACCATTAACAGGTGAGCGTAAGTGATTTCATTACGTTAACATAAGCAGAACCAGCTTCAGTGGGACAGAATTTTGATGTGGATGACGCTTGTTTGCGCTGACCTCGGTGTTTGGCATCTCTCCTGTCCTGTGGGTGTCACTTGCTGTTCTGCGATGTACCCAAGGCCTTGCACTGCCCAGCCAGGTACAGACCACATGACCAGATGAAGGAAAAGGGTGGAGTTTTGGGGAAATCTAGGAGGGCAGTTAAATCTGTGCTCTACCCATAGCTGCAAGTGGCATCACCATGCAGGGGGAACCTCAGCTGGCAAAGGTCTAGAGGCAAGCAACAGCACAGCTTGTTGGAGAACAGCCGAGGTGCGTGTGCACAGGGAAGGAGAGTGGAGATAAAACCAGAAAGAGCAGAGACGGCTGCCGGAGTGAGTCGTGGATGCTGCTCTGTGTTCTCCAGAGTTTGAACTTCAGCTTGTTATCAGTGTAAGGCTTTAATATTTTTGCTTGTATTTATCCTCCAGATCTGACTCTATTGTTCTTAAGGACTAGCTAATCAAAGGAACATGCACCTTAACAAGGGTGGAGTATCCAAAGAAGTAACTCCTAAGTAGAGGATTCCAAGCCCTGTGGGCAGTCCACCCTCCTTCACCTTCCTCCATCCTGGGACCTTCAGTCAACCACCCTTCACCTGGGATGATGGTTCTTATGTGATTGCTCTTATCTTAATCTTCTCTTTTTCACACTTGTTGTGATACTTTGCCAATGGCCAGTCCCTCCGTGGGATTGGCACCTGTCTAGCAAATGTATTCTCCGTACCCTTCTGTGACAGCTAGGGTGCCTCCACCTCCTACATCACTGAGAAGACTGGGCAATTCTCACATTGCTCCACACCAAGCAGTCATAGCCCATCTGCTCTGCATCCTTCACCTGTAAATACCTTCCAGTCTCATCCATCCCTGTGCACACAGACAAATTCCCTTTGGCCTTTGTGCATTTCCTTTCTGTTCTCACCACCACACCCTACTGGAGTCCCCATCACCATGCACCTCATTACTGCAAAAGCCTTCTGACTTCAGTCTCGGTTTTAAAATGCTCCTCTTCACTTCATACCTTACACTGCAGCCAAGTACATCATTCTATAACAGATGTGAGTGAGTCCCTCAACTCTGACAACCTCCAGAAATCTCTCATTGCCAGAAAAATTCATTAAACAATAGATAACAATAAATGTCTTTGTGTTGGCTTTGAAAGCCCTCTTTTCCAAATTGGCTCACCTTGCCATCTTATAACCCCCTACCTTGCACCCACCCTGCAGAAAGAACACGCCCAGCACAACTGCATTTCTGTCTGTCCTCACAATGTTCCCCTGGTCTGGGATGCTCCCACACAACACTTTGTGTCTACCACTACACTCCTCTTCCCTTAAGACCCCATTCCCGTGCCGCATCCTCTGTGAAGCCCCCTCTGGGCCTTGGTGCAGACCCGCTCCCTCCTCTACACTCCTGACCCACTTGATGCAAGAGCTGATCTCCTCTGCTGGATTTGAGAGCTGTGCTCATTCTGGCTGCACCCACGAAAATGAGCTCCCTGGGGGCTCTCGGATAGTCTAGCTCCTTTGCTTGTCTGTCTGTCCTCAGAAGCAAAGCTCAGTGCCTGCTAGAGAAAGCTTCATGGTCTCCAGATGGAATCGAACTGTGCTGCGGGGGGAGGGATAGGGTCATTCAGGGTCCCTAACCCCACAGCATTCAGACCACCATATTCTTCAAATGGGCAGAAGCCCTCAGACCAGACCATCAGCTTTGTTTCTAGGGAAGAACTTCCACACTCCATCCCTTCTAAGGTACTTGACTCTAAGAAAAAGAAAAAAAAGCATATTACCTTCTGCAGGAGCCACTAAACTGCTCTGCTCTCCATCCATATGTGAATTATTTAGTAAAGCTAGAAAATATTTAGAGAAAAGGAAATGAAATCAATTTTAGGGACTTAAATGGAATGCAAGCCACTGTTTCTCCACAAAAACTTACATGTGCAACAAGATAGAAGATCAGTTATCCATAATTAAATTATACAAACAGTCTTGTAAAACAGAACTTAGAAGTTATTCCATCATTAAATGGAAAAACATGTTAACATTTGAAAATTACATTTAGAAGCTATTGATCAATTTCCATTTATGTGACACCTTGTTTTGTTCTTGACAATAGTTTCTACGAGGTAACCCTGCCTCCACCCTTTCTTTAGCCACAATGATGGTCTATCAAGGGCGCCTCACCTGAGATGGGTGGTAACCATCCTTTCTCCAGATGCCACCCCCGATTAGCTTGCTTGGTTCAGTGATGGGTATCCCACTCAACTGGACAAATCAGAGTGTCTTCTCAAGAATTTTACAAGAACTGAGAAGAATAGTTCACCCCTCCTTCTTCCTCATTTTTTCTACTATGATGGTTATTTTATGTGTCAGCTTGACTAGGCCATGGTTCTCAGTTATTTAGCCAAACATTGCTCTAGAATTTTTCGGGAAGGTGTTTTTTAGATGAGATTAAATCAGTAAACTATGAGTAAAGCAAATCACCCTCCATAATTGAGGTGGGCCTCATCCAATCAGTTGAAGGCCTTCCCAGAAAAAGACTGACATCCCTCAGAAGAGAATTCAGCTAGCAAACTCCTTTGGACTGGAACTGCAACTGTTCCCTGGGTGGTAGGCTGCTGGCCCACCTGGCAGATTCTGGACATGTGAAGCCTCCAAAATCACATGAGCAAATTCCTTAAAATTAATCTTTTGCTGTCTCCCTCCACATACATATGTATACACACACACACATCGGTTGTTTTGCTTTTCTGAGGAACCCTGACTAACACATCTACCCTGGGGATAATGAAGCAGAAGCAGAGACAGAGAAATTACAGTCTTCACCCACTTCATGTTTCCAATGCCGTAGTTTCCAAGCCACCCCCATCCCCCAATGTACCTTCCCTTTGGTTCTATTAGTTTCTGACCACCAAAGTTGTTGCAGTCTACTTCAAATTTTGTTTCTGAAAACTCTTGTAGTATTTTTTTAAACAATAATGGTAGTAACATACAAAGATACTTTTGTAATTTAAGGGCTAACAAATTTCTTCCTTTCGGTTTGTAAGGAAACCATTCAATAAACATTCAAGGACACTCTTCTTATAAAATTACACTTCTTCTCCCTGTTCTATAATTGTACCCAAGTCTACTATATTAAAAAATAAACAATAAACTCAGTAAAGGTCTTAAAAATGAGCAGTAACCAGGCTTTTGAAACATTTGGGGCTTTTTTTTAGCAGCTAAATATTACTAGCCTGGGCTGGAAGGAAGGCACAGAGTGAGATTCTAACTATTAAATTTAGCACATACTGGGCTCAAGAAGCTCTTCCAGAAACAGAAAAGAAATCAGAGCTGACCTCTGAGGCTTACTGAGATCAAGATATGACTTAGATATTCCAGGTTTTAAGCTCTCTCACAGCGGACAACACAGCTTGGCCTTCCCAGGCACCTCCCCTCTCACCACACCCAGCTTCTCAGGGAGCAGAAGGCCTGCGAGTTGTTTGCATTGTTCAGTTCACCTTCAAGACTGAGTGTTGGTGGTGAGGGAAAATTTAGGGTGTGGGTATTTTTGATGACGATATTGTTGGTTTCCACTCAGAATACTCAAGAGGAAAATTTCAAGTTTTATTAGAAATTAGAGGTATAAGTAAGGTGGCATTAGGGCACTGGATGAGAAAAATCAGGATCTGCAAACTTTCTCCATTAAGGGCCAATGAGTGAGCATTTGAGGCTTTGCAGGCCATGTGGTCTCTGTTCAAGGCTCCAGAACAGTTAACAGAAAAGCAGCCTTATAAGGCCCATAACACAGTCAGACAGGCATGGTTTTGCTTCAGTAAAATCCTTTTTACAAAAATATGTACTTTTTTTTGGACGGATTTTGCCCTTGGGCCACAGCTTGCTGCCTCTTGATTTAAAGTACACTATTTTATTTATTAGATATAACTAAATCAACATCTGGGTACAATGAGATTCTGCTAGAAGAGCCTGGTCTTGCCTTAAGTGGTTTCCTCTAAATTGACTCCACTGAAGTCTTCAAGCATTTTGTTTCCATGATCTCCCAGTGGGCAGGAGTGTGGGAAAGCCCTTCTGCTTAATAACAGTATTCCAGAGAGTGGACGTGCATGGAGAAATATGCCTCTAGGGCCAGATACCAAACTTCTCATCCCAAAGATGAAACCCATACATTGGGATTTACTCATAAGTGTGAAAAATAATTGTTTTTTTAGAAAAGAAAAATAACGCTTTTTTTCAAAAATGTTCCTCTGATTAATTTTATAATAAATGTTAACACTTTTTAAACTTAGTTCA
This sequence comes from Smutsia gigantea, assembly GCA_032199065.1. NCBI lineage: Eukaryota > Metazoa > Chordata > Mammalia > Pholidota > Manidae > Smutsia > Smutsia gigantea. The sequence continues at coordinate 107,610 of JAVSCE010007331.1, read as the reverse complement.
TTGCTAATATGTGGGCCCTTAAGTTTTACCATCTCAGTTGGCAGCTAGTTGCCACTGAATGCTGATTTCATATCAAATATCATGTCTTCATTGAAAATAGAAAGCGTCCTCCTTAGTCTTGCTTGAAGCTTTGTATATTTTAAAGTAGTATAACAAACTTTAAAGTTTCCCATCAATGGTCTTGTGATTTCTTTCTTTAATTTCTTCATATGAAACCCAATTTTCTTTTAAGTTTAGAAAGATAATAGTTTTACATGGTTAACATCAGTTTTACACTGTTAACTCTTTCACAATAGACATTTGTATAGACTGAAACAAATGTGAGTTGTGTTTTTTAAACCATATTTATAGTAGAAAAGTAACTTAATTACTCATTATATTAGTTGCCTAGGGCTGCCTTAACATATACCCACAAACTTGGTCCCTTAAAACAACAGAAATTTTTCTCCCGTATTTCTAAAGCCAAAAGTGTGCAATCAAGGTGTCAGCGGGGCAGTGTTCCTTCCAAAAGCTCTAGGGAAGAACCCTTCCTGCGTCTTCCAGGTTTGGGAGCTGCGGGCAATCCTCGGTACTCCTTGGCGTGTAGATGTGTCGGTGCAGTCTCAGCCTCCGTCCTCGCATTCCTTCTCTCCTGTGTCTTCTCTTCTTTAAGGACACTTGGTTTTGGACTTAGGTCCCACTGCAATCCGGGGTGATTGTGTCTCAAAAGACTTAACTTAATTACCTCTTCAAAAGACCCTTTTTCCAAATACAGTTGCATTCAGAGGTTCCAATGGGACATATCTTTTGGGGGGACCACCACTCAATCAATGACACTAAGGCAATGCCTCACCCTGGAATTCACAGTTTATATAGTTATGTCACTTATTTTATTCTGTATGTCACTAATTTCTCTAGACAGTGAATAATTCAGTGTACTTAGAAAAGATATTTATTAAATCCAAGAATGCATTTTGAAATCATTGGAATTATTTTTCAATGAAGTGCTCAATCTGAGACAGATAGATATAATTTTTTTAATATAAAGAAAAAGTTAACTATATTGGTAACAATTTGGGAGACAGTAGGACTGGATGAGGGATGCAGACAATAAATTACTAACATCTTCTAAGGCTATTTTTTTTTAAGTTTCCAGAATAATAACCTGTTTTAAAAATTGAATGAAAAAAATGTTGGAGATGCCATTCATTGGCATAGCAGTAACATTCCTGGAATAGGTACAAAATAAAGCACAGAAATAATTTCAGAATGAAAAACTTAACAACATTCTTAAACACAAGTAATATTTTATTTAAATAATTTTAGAGAATACAATTTATAAATCCATACAAAACAATTCAAGAACCTAAGACATAAAAACTATACCAGCATCACTAGTCTTGTATTAGAATGATCATTAAGAGGTGAGTATTACCCAAACTGTAATTGTCCTTGGCTGTTTGCTGCATTGAGCTGTGTGGTTTAACAGGACCTCCCATTCCTGTGTGTATGCTTTCTGAAAAGACACCTGGGAGGAGAGAGGAATACACATTAGAATTTCTAACTCCTACTTAAAATATCATATTTTTTTCACATTCTTCAGGCTATTTTGGATGACAGTTGCTAATGAAAACATGAATTGTGACGGGCAAGCAGAAGTCTCAGAACAATCTGCCCCAAGATGACCTGTTGATTTGAACTTCACACCTGTTACTCATACCCCTACTTTAGGCCTAAAGGGCCCATCACCACTATCCTGTCTTTATATTTAATTCAAAGTATTTCTTCTCCCAGGCTGACATATATTTGGTCTATCTCCCACTGGGAAAGATAGGGATTTACCACGAGTCACAAATTTTCAGGCACCAGTGAGCAGACAGAAAAAGTTTAGCAGTGATGCGTTGATTGGATGCTGGTAAGGGACACAAAGGGGTTTTCCCAAGTATTGTTGAAATCACAGCCTACCCACAACTGCTTAGTATGGTCAGATTTTATAGGGCCAGCCCTAAGTGGGAGTAATAAACATCTTTTGACCTGCAACTCCAGGCAAAGTACTCAGTAGGCATAGAGACATCACAATTAGCAATGCCCTCTTCTCTCCAAGAGCCTGTGGTCCCAGCGAGGAAGCAGCTATACAAACAATTATAATGCAGTTTTTAGAGTGATGATAGAAGAATACATAGTGTCCAGAAGTTAAAAGATGAGACGTTTAATTCTAAGGGAGCAGGGGTGAAAGGTCAGGAAAGACTCCCTACAATAGATGATATTTGAGCTGGATGTAGTAGATGAAGAGTTTTCTAGGAAGAGAGAAGGAAATCTTTAGGCACACAAGAAGAATGGCATTTAGAGGAATGCATGAAGCCATGTGGGATTTTCAAAGAACTACAAATAGTTCAGTAGTACAATTAAGTGAGAAAAGCCAGATGTGTGGATAGAGTTGGCACTGGATATTGGCAGGCTCTAATGCAAAGCACAAAACTCCTAGAAAGTGTTCACAAGAAAATGAGACATGTCTAGTGCATCTACAGTGGGCATATCTGACCAGCAAAGAGAAACACTTTAGGGTAAATTTTAATGGAAAGTGTTTTTCTGGAGAAATTTTGAATTCACTGCATCTCTTAGCTACCACTTTCTTTAATAACATTCTTTTAAAATAATGTATTTTGAGTGCTTACATGAGGAACAGATTTTTGGTAATTTGCAAATGCTGTTTACTTTGGTCTCTCCGTACTGACAGGTATTATCATCCTCATCTTACAGATAAAGATCAGTAGCTTCATAGTGATGAAGCAATTTGTCCAAGGCCCCAGCTAGTAAGCTGCTCTACTTGCCCAATTGTTCTTGTGCAAGTAGGTCTTACTGCAGTAAGTAGAAACCAAAGGTCGGCTCCTAAGAAATATGCTAGGGTCAATAAACTACCCTAACTCAAATTGGGGGAAATGGTGAAGAAATCCAGGCCATGTCTTTGTGGACATTGGGAGACAAAGGTCTGAAAATGCACATCAAATGGCAAGTCCATAGAATCAGGATTAGAATGCCATATGGACACAAGCATTATGATTTCTGGATCTGAATGGGAATAATTAAGCAGAGGTCAAGGATTTGAGACAATTTCCAAAATTCCTGTCCATACCATATTTGAGGTATGGTCAGGCTATTTGAGGCCAAGCTCTTTGAGGGTGGAGACTTTCATCTGTGTTCTTCATTCTGTATCCTCAATGCTTAGAAGAGTGGCTTACACAGCTCCCTGGCATGTGGCTGATTCAAGCTGGGTTAAAAATAAAGGTCAACACAATCCTATAGGAAGTGAGTCTATAGCTATGGACAGTTAGTTTATGGAAAAATAAGTACAAATGTCTCTTAGTCATATAAAAAGATACCCAACACCATTCATGGGAAAATAAATGCAAGTTAAAACTATGCAGAAATATCATTTCTCCCCTATAAGATAGTTAAAATCCAAAAGTTTGACAATACTCTGTTTGCAAAGCTGTGGAGACATAGGTGTGCTGCTGGTAGGAATGTGAAATGTTACAACTTCGATAGAGGAAAATTTGACAATATATAGCAAAATTACACATGCGTTTTCCTCTTGATCCAAAAATACCACTTCTCAGAATAGATTCCAAAGTAACACAGGCAACAGTAATATAAGAAATATGTTCATTACAACATTGTAATACAAGATATTTGGAAGTAAACCAAATAGCCACCTACAGGAGATTACATGTTTAAACTAGTGTACATTCACAAAATGAAATACAGACAAACTCTTTAAAATTATGGAGTGATCTCCAGGATATATTGTTAAGAAAATGAAATAGAACATATAAAAGTGTACACTGGAAGCTACTGTTAATCTAAGACATGATGGGAGGAATAAGTGTGTGTGTGTGTGTGTTCTTTCTTTTCTTGCTTATAACCTCTAAACTGAAAAGGTAAAATGGTAACAGGAATAGATAAAAGATTCTCTGAATACATATGATTACATAGATTTAACTTAGGATCAGTGTAACCATTTTATATAATTATAAAACATCATAAAATTACTTGAAAACAATAAAACTATAACACAAAACGAAACAAATTACTAACTGCATGTAAAGTTTGTTTGCAAAACCATATAGAGAGGAACTATTGCAAGTGACTTTCAAAACACAGTAATTTGTATGAGGGTTAGGACCAATTCGTTACATAACAATAGATAATTGCTAATGTAACTATCATTAACCTAATTGATATTTATCTAATTGATATTTCTGGAACAATCTAACTAAGATCTGCCGAACACAGAACACATCTTCTTTGCAAGTACGCATGTCACCAAGTTATATATTCACTTGTTATAGTCACCAAGTTTAACCACATTTTGGACCAAAAAGCAGGTCTCAAAAAACTTTTACACACTAAAATCATACAAAAAGCTCCTCCAATTGAAATGAAATTGAAAACCAATGACAAAAAGATATTAAGACAACCACATGTATTTGGTATCAAATACATTTCTAAGTAGCCCTTGGTCAAAGAAATCCATAAGGAAATTAAAGAATATATTTTGAAATGAATGATAATAAAAATACAACATATCAAAATTTGTGGATATATGTAGCTAAAGCAATACTTACAGGGAAATTAATAACTTTAAATGCTAATTTTAAAAGAACTACCTAAACTACCCCCTAAAAAAGCTAAAAACATAAAAGAATGAAGGAAATAATAAAGGTTAGAGCAGATACCAACAAAATAGAAAGGAAGCAAGACAAACATTAACAAAATCAAAAGCTGGTTTTTAGTGAAGCACTTCAACATTTATAAACCAATAGCTAGACTTATCAAGAAAAAGAACAGAGAATACAAATCTCTAATATCAGGAATTAAAGAAGGGACATTAATGTATATACTACATTCATGAAAGGAATAATACAAGAATAATAACTTCTTTATGTGAGTCAGTAACTTAGATGAAATGGACAAATTTCTTTGAAAGACACAGCTGTCAAAGCTCATTTAACATTAAATAGATAATCTGAAGAGTTTTGTAACTATTACAGAAATTGAATTTGTTGTTGAAAATTCCCACCAAATTGGCTTACACTGAAAAATTTAAGCATTTAAGGAGGAAATAATATTAGTTCTACACACAAACCCCTTCAGAAAATAGACATGGAAGAACAGTTCCCTATCCATTTTATGAGGGTAGAATAAATGATATATCAAAAACAGTAAATACATTATAAATAAGAACAGATTAGTAACCCTTATAAATATGATACACAAAAAAATTTCACAAAGCATTAACAGATCAAATCTAGCCCTATATAAAAAAGAATAATAAATGATCACATAAAGTTTCTCCCAGGAATGCAGGTCAATGGAACATTCAAAAGTCAATGATTTGACTACATAAATAGAGTAAAGGAAAAACAAAAAAGATCATTTCAGCAGAGGTAGAAAAAGCATTTGACAAAATTCAAAGCTCATAATTTTAAAAACTCTAGGAATAGAAGGAAACTTCTTCAAAATGTTGAAGGGCATCTATGAAAATCCTACATAAACAGCTAACACCTCCTCAATAATGAAATATCGTCCCTCTAATCAGGAACAAAGCAAGAGAATCTGATCGTAGTACTTCTTTTCAATATTGTAGTAGAGGTCCTAGCCATTGCAACAGAGCAAGGGAAAAACAAGGCATATGGATCAAATACAAAGACATAAAAATATCTCTATTTGCAGCTGATGTGATTGTTAGGAATCTATAAAACAACTCCCACAACTAACTGAACTTAGCAAGGTCAGAGTATAAAATGTTAATATTTTAAAACTATTATATTTTTATAAACTAGCAACATATAATTGGAAAGTGCAACTTAAAAAATCAATGCCATTTCAATAGTGCAAAAGAAAAAAAACTAAGGAATAAATTTAACAAAAGATGTGCAAGGCCTAGACACTGAGAACTATAAAACACTACTGAGATGAATTAAAGAATACCTATATAAATGGAGATAAATTCCTTGTTGAACAGAATGACTCAGTATTTTTATGAGGTCGATTCTCTTCAAATTGATCTATAGATTCAACACAGCCTTACTCAAAATCTGGTAGTCTTTTCTATGAAATTGAGCACATAATTATGACATTTATGTGGGCATGCAAACCTAAAAAAGCCCAAAGCAATGTTTAAAAAAAAGACTCTAAAATTGATAATACCTAATAATATTCAGAATGCTTCCTCTAAGCAACATTTACTCAGAACTTATGTAAGGTAGTCTGGCATTGGCTAAAGGACAGACACATAATTCAATGGAACAGAATTGAGAATCTCAAAATAGACTTACACAGATATGGTCTAATGATTTTAAAAAAAGGTATTAGGACAATTTAGAGGGGAAAGAAAAGTATTTTCAACAGCTGATCATGGAATAACTTCAACGCTTAACACAATAGACATAAAAAATTACCTTAAATTGAATTATTGATTTAAGTGTAAATGCTAAGGCTGTGACACTTCTGGAAGAAAACATAGAAGATAATCTCTGAGACTTGGGCATATACAAAAGATTTCTTAGAATACAAAACGATGAACCATGAAATAAAATTTAATAAACTGAACATTATCAAATAAAAAACTTCCTGAAAAGAAATTGAAGACACCCACAGAATAGGAGAAAATAATTATAATACATGTATCCAACAAAAGACTGCTATGTAAAATATGTGAAGATTTTTTACAAATTCAATAATTTTAAAAATCAATTTAAAAAAAACAGGCAAAGAATTTGGATGGCTCACCTAAAAAACACACTCAAATGGCCAATAAATACATTTTTAAAATGTTCAAAATTAGTAACATAGATTTAAATACAGATTAAAATCATGGTGAGATAATGATTACACACCTATAAGCATGGCTAAAATCAAACAGACTGAGCATACGTATTGGCAAGAACATAAAGCAATTGGAACTCTCATACATTACTAATGGGAAGATAAAATTGTATAACTACACTGAAAAATTTCCAGCAGCTTTTTCTGACACCAAACGTATGCCCACCATAAAACCTGGCAATTCCAATCCTAGGTATTTACTCAGGAGAAATGAAAACATATCCCCACACAAAGACTTGTGCATGAATGTTTATTGCAGGTTTATTCACCAGGTAAAAGCTGGACACAACTCAAAAGCCAATTAAGAGAGAAATGGATAAATTATCCACACAATGGAATACTACTCAGCAACAAAAAGGAACACACAACACTGATGAATCTCAAAATCATTCTGTTGGGTGAAACAAGGCAAGCACAAGGAGTGTGTATCACATACTACATGAAAGGGGACTACTAAGAGAAAATGCTGACTAATCTATGGTGACAAATAGCAGATCAGTGGTTGCCTGCAGATGGGGAAGAAGACAGGATGGACTGCAAATACACATGGAGGACTCTTTCCAGGGATGATGGAAATGTTTTGTGTCCTGTTGTGATGATGATTCACAGGTATACACAAATGCCAAAACTCATCAAATTGGACTTTTGGATGCAGCTAATTGTACACAATTTATCCCTCAATTTAATTCAAAAAATATCAGAAACATCAGATATTAACTCATGTACATTACAACATGTGTCCACACAAATAAGCACAAAAGAAAATACAAACAAAAAGCCTTTAACACTGAACATGATGTTTCAAAAAAACTTTCCCATCTAAGTGAAAAGCAGCAGTAGAAGATTGCTTTGTGATTTTACTACTTATGAAACCTCTTACTCACTTTGAGCACCAGAAGTTTCCTTTCCCAAATCATCACTGTCATATGCCTGAGCAAGCACACCCCACCCACACAATACACAATGTGTAGGCATGACTGTGCGAACCCGCACTCCAAAGGCTTCCTCCAGGGAGGGGACAAAGGCTCCCAGAAAACAGCACATGGGTTTCTTGTGAAACAGTTTCTATCTGTCTTCTAAAATCCTGTGCTCTGCTGGGCTCTACTAACTAAAAACGTTAGAGATATGCATTTCCGATATTTCACCATTCCCAGTAAAACCTCTGGTTCAGTAACTGTTATGAACCAAAACAGAACATGGATCAGGCCATACTTAAAGAGTTAATACAGTTACTAAGATTTATTTATTATTTCTAATGTGTGAGGATGAGAAAGTTAAAGATTTCCTGGCCTTTCATTCATTTGCAGTTTTTTTGGAAGAATGTAAACAAAGCAGTAATAAGTCTAATATTTGAATTTTAAGCTAACAGAATGCTTGAATTGGGGCAAAACTATAGCCCAAATTGTCTGGCTGTGCTCTAATAATATGATCGTGTAGCTGCAAAAGAGAATCATGTGGTATAATTTTATTTTTATTTTTCTTCTGACATTGCTCTATAGGAGTTGAGGCCTCTGTGCTAGTACTAATCAGAAGTCATTCTTACTGCTTATCGGGGTCTTTATATCTTTACTTGTCATCTTCATTGTTATTTAACATTTGAAGTCACTACTTTAAAAAAAGCAGAACAGTAAGTAACACTGAAATTTCTTTCAACACACTGAAATCTGTGGAAATATCCTGGTACTTTGCATAAGGAAAACCAAATTATAGGACCATTTCATTCCTCACATGGCATTTCAAGCTTTCAAACTTTCAAACTCTGAAAAATTATTATAGCAAATATAAAGCTGGACCATTGTAGATTAAGGAATGCCTGGAAAGTGTAAGGGATATTAGTTTTACTCCTTACTCTACTTTTTCATTCCTGAATCTTTTTAGAAAATTAAATGAATTTATATGCTCTAATTTTCCCTCTGCAAAACATACACTATCATTCTTACTTAACAAGTAAGCAGTAACTCATGAAATGTATTCAAAGCACATTACAGAGTGAGGTATTAAACCCAGTTAAAATGAAGCGGTACATCTCTCCTAAAGATTCAAGATTTCATTTAAAATAAATGCAACTTTGAGACTGAGATCTTAACCACAGAAAGATCCGGATATTCAAATTACACTGCCACAACAGCCTTTATTTAATACAGTCTTTTTCTGATCACCAATATGATAAAGTCAATACAATATAGAGACATTTACTAGTAATCTTCTGGCTCCAGAAAGCTTAAAATACCAACCTTAACATTTTAGCTAGTGAATGTAATCATTTTCTACAACCACATATTGTGGAGGTAGGTTAGACATAGAAGTATTATTTCTTGACAGTTTTTTGAGTTACAAATGTATTCAAGCAAGAAGTTGTGGAATTGTCTTCTTTTTTAGAAGTCCTGAAAATAAGATGAATTGTTACCCAATTCAGTTAATTATATGTCTGCGTTTAATGCAGCGGTTTTCACATTGTGATCTGAGAACTAGTGGAAGCCCATGATAGCTAGAAAATCCAGGAATTTTGTAACTTTTCAGGGAGAGAGTCTTAATTACAATTTTGCTTATGATATATAATTAAAAAGCAGTATCACCCTGGAGGAATTATTGAAAACATCACCAATTTTCTCTCAAATTCTGTTATTTCTATATAGCAAACAGAAATGGTTGAAATGAGACTCATCTGATCTTTTTCTCTGCTAAAGCTACCTGAAGACTAATGCATTAATTTTATCATAAATTTTGGCAATAAAGAAAATGTTTTCTTTTCTGCTTTCCAAGATTATGATTAGTGTCTCACTAGTAGTTTCCACCTAAATGGCAACTGAGTAACCCCCGTCTCAGGTATAGTAGAGCTGAAGCTATTTTAATATCAATTTATTCAATTACAATAGCTAGACATTCAATAAATGCTTATTTGTCACGGAGCTTTCAATCTACTTAGAACAGCAGACATTAACCAAATAATAAAATAATTATTCAAAATTGCAACAGCAATAAATGAAAAACATGGAAATGTATCATGAGCAACTTATCTTAGTACTAAGGTGGGAGGCAGCCCCTAAGATGGTTCCCAGTGCCCTTCCTGGTGTACATATCTTGGTAAAATCTCCTTTTCAGTATGGGCTGGACTTACTAACTCCCTTAACAGATAGAATACAGCAGAAGTGTTAGAGATATCACTGCTGAGGATAAGTCATAAAAAAAAAACTAGCTCTGTCCTGGTGTGAGCTCTCTCTTTCTCTTTCTTTCTCTCTCACTCTTGGTTCACTTTGAGAAAATAAATATTTGTTTGGGGGTAATTTATTATGTAGCAATAGGTAATCAACACAGGATCCAATGCACAAGAAGCCGATTGATAACAAGCAAGAGAGAGACAGCGGGGGAAGAGAAACAGAGAGGGAGGGGAGGAAGAACGTTCCAAATAAAAGTGCTATTATGTACAGAGGAAGTGTGCCTAGAGGGGCTCTAAGGAATATTAGGGTCTAAAGAGAGAAAGAGTCTCAGCTTTTGCTATTATGCTAGTCTCACATAATGATTTTTAGGACCTTTTTTCCTGAGACAAATGTATTTTCCCATGGAAGGAAAACAGAAAAGAAAAATTAATGTTTGCCTTTTTAGCAACATGGAATACAACATGTTTTTAAAATTAAAAATTCTTTCACATATCTCATAGTTTAATATTCCAATTATCATGAATCCTTGTTTCCAAAATGGTAAGAAACTGAAATGCAAAATGTGAGATCTCTTATTTTAAACCATGTTTGTTATTTCTGCACCAAAATTTTTCCAGGGAGGAAAACTGCTTTGCAAACATTTGAAATTCTAGAATAAAAATTATTTTTATTAATGAACTACAACTACAAACTTAAGCATGGAAAAATATCAAACATAACATTGAGTAAATGAAATCTATTATAAAATAATATACACAGTATGATTCCATCTATACACAATACAAAAAAAGGCAAAATAAATTTTATTGTTAGGGGCTGCATACGTACATGGTAAAATGTAAAGAAAGCAGGGGATGATTATCCCAAAAGATTATGGTTACCTTTAGAACAAAGATTGAGGGGGATAATTGGGGAAGAACTGGCAATAGTCTATTCTTAACTTATATAGATAGTCACTGTATAACTGTTCTTTGAAATGTACTAATATTATGCACTACACAATATCTATTGTATATGTTAATATATAATAGAGAATTAAAATAATAAGTTCAAAGAAACAAAAGTATAGTTCGTACGTACATATTTTTAACATAACAATATGAACAGTTGATCCTGGTATCTCAGCATCTATTTCATGTTCTTACACTTTATGACAGCATTAATTTAGTAGCATATCACATCTAATTAGGTGTTCGGTAAACAAAGTATTGGATGAAAAGCTAAAGTTTTAGCAGAGACAAATACAGAAAAAAATACCAAAATTAGAGTCTGAAAATCAAGGAACATTTCAGCTCTTACATTTATTACCTCTGTAATCTTGCACTCTCTGAACCTCAATCACTTCATTTACACATATAGGAAGTTAGTGTTTGGTAACAGTGGTCATTCAGATTCAGAAGGAAAAGGCTGATTATTCATATCACTGATAAATGGTATTAGGAGAACTAGCTAGAGATTTAGAAAAAAATAAAACCAGATTCTTGTCCGACTTCTCACACAAAAGTGAAATAAAATGAATCAAATCTTTAAATCTAAAATACATAAATTAATGTACATACTAGAAGAAAACATACATAATTTTTTATCTTCAATGAGAGATGGGGTGACTAACATCTCAGTTTTCAGGCAATGAGGTGTTTCTTGGGATGCAGGACATTGAGTGCTAAAACGAGGAACGTCCCAGGCAAACTGGGATATTGACACCTAAAGTGAAGAAATGTTTCTAACCCTGTAGAAAACATAGAAATCACAAAGGAAAATACTGAGAAACTGGAATGCAGAAAGAATTTAAAACTTATGTATAGAAAAAAAAGCATAAAATAATTTTGACAGGCAAAAACCTGTGGAATATTCTCAACATTTATGACAAACAGCTAATTTCCTCCAAAAAATATACAGAAAACGTAAGCCAATAAAAAAGAGAGAGTAGAGAGAAAGAAATGGAAACCAATTGAAAAAATGGGCAAAAATTATAAGCAGGACAACAAAAGATTAGATTAATATGTTGAAAGGTGACTTGGCTACTAACTATATTGTACTCTTCAGATACAATACAGAGAGAAAAATAAAACACAGTTTATAAAAAGGAAAAGTGATGTTTTTTAAAAAAGTAACATGCTCCAAAACACAGGCATTTAATACTGAATTTAGTGGGTGTATAAAATCTAGAAAACAAAAAGAATTATGGTAATAATATATTTGATCCTAGTTTCCAAAGTATCACATAGTCTGTATCAGTTGGTTAGGACACAATGCTAATAAACACCATATTTTGAGGCTAATTATTTTTTGAGATGGTTACCATCACACAGTCCAAAACTAGTTGATGGAGACAGATTTGTTCTCTAGCCATGGCAGATGTTATACAAATGTGCATCAGTGATTGTGTATTCAATGGATACATGGTGAATATCTATGCATATCAAATATGCAAAGATATATATACTAGGATATTAATTCCAGCACAGTTTTTAATTTCAAAAACCTGTAACAACCAAAAAGTTGATCTGTATGGGCTAATTAAATAAGTTATAAAATAATATCTGTGAAAGAGCTTTGAAAATTGCAAAATTTTTTGATAAAGATAATTAAGGTACCATCTTTTGAAATATTTGTAAAATTAACTGTGTTAAGTGCTTTATATATGTGATTTAAGTTAATCCTCACAGCAGCCCTAAGTTCTAGGTCAGAGGTTTTAATAAAATCTCCCAATTTTAAAATATTGGCAACTAATTCAAATTTTTAAAAATATTACATGGGCCAACTAAAAGTGTCTGCAAGCTAGATCTAGCAGATGAGCTGCCAAATTGCCCTCTCTGATGTGGTAATTAGAGACGAAGCCAAAATCAGAGTCTTGAAAACATTTATAATTAGGAATCTGGTGGAGACACTGGAGTTAGCAAAAACGATGAAGAAAAATAGAAGATAAATGCAATACCTTAAATACAGGGAAAGGGGAGATTTCAATACAGTAATAATCAAGATCAAATCATGAGGGGAAAGCTTTAAAGTATGACTAAGAGGCTTTATGATTTACCAACAGGAAGGTGAGCAGAGGCCTTTAGATGCTGTAAGAGAGTAATGTTAGTACAGAGGAGGAGCAAGACCGGGTTGCATGGAGCCAAGCAGAAGAATCTGTCAACAAATGTGGACGTACTCTTTCAAGAATTTTGACCGTGGAAGCATAGAAGAAAGAGACAGAGGCTTTATCCTTTCATGTGAACCTAAATGAGAGAGACGGGACAGTTTCTGGATGGACGAGGACTGGGAGGGTGTTTAAGAATAGGAGCACAGCTATTTGCAGATAGAAAGAGAGAGTGCTAGAAGTTACAAGAATGAAGGAGGCTAACTGGCAAAGCAGGATCCCAGATGTACTGAGAGGAAATGAGGCAAAAGCACAGCAGAGGTTTCCTTTTGAAAAGACTGAAACTTAGTGTCTGAGAGGGAAGCAGCAGGGCAAGAGTGGTTAGAGATACAAGAGGTATTTGATGAGGTTCAGGTTGATGAACATTTTCTGAGTATGCCTACTCAGAATCAGGGAGCTGTGCAGAGCTCTGGGGAGGGTAGGAAGAATGAGGCAAGGTCTCTGTCCTCAGAAATTCCATCCTCGGGAAGTTAAAGAAGTTCATATTGGATGTATGTCAGAAGGTGAGAAGCCATCTGCTGAATACGGGGGATAGCAGACATAGTTTGGGTGATGAAGACTTAGGACAGTGTTCTTGACCCTGTCTCCCCTCAGAAACGCCTGTAACAATTTGTGACCAGATACCCAGACTCTATATCTTGAAAAGTCTCATTAAGTAGATTTGAGATGGTACCACACTATCTTTAATAACTCAGGTTTACAGGTGACCCCGTCTGGCAACTACCTTAATTACTGGTTTAGAACAACCCCTGGGGAACATCTAGAAGCAAGCCAACGAAGGATAGATCAAATGATTTTTGGAGAATAAAAATAAGAAAATTTCATTAGTTTGACTTGGACATTTTTTTGAAAAAATTATCAATACCACAAAATGAATCATATAACCAGGTATTTTCATATTATGAAATAAGCCTCTGGAGAAAGGTAGAATTCATAGTAAACTAACAAAATGGTGAGGAAACAGGAAAGAAATCATTAAACAACTAAAAGTTACATATCCACACACCCAGTCTGGAAAAATACCTTTACCAAATCACTGAATGTTCTCAAATGATAGCCCTTTGAACACACTCAGATTTCCCCTATGTTGAAAGAAAAAAAGATTAGACACTGCTTTCTCCTTCTTGCTATGATCCTTTCTCTTTTACTGCCAGACTTGCAGAATGAGTGGTCTGTGCCCACAGCCTCAGTCTCCTGCATACCCACTCTCTCCAAGATTCCAGCAATCTTGTGGCTCCTACGCCCTTCAAAGCAAACCTTAATTTTGAAGGTCATCAGTCTCTTCACAAACTCTGGGCCTTTCTTCAGTGCTTGTGCTCCTGGGTTGTCTGGAAAATTTTGATGCTATTAACCACTTTCCTCTCCTCCTAAAACCCCTTCCAGAGACGAAAGTTGCCCCAAGGTAGCCTCTACCACTACCCATACGTTTTCCCCCATCAGTCTCCTTCCCTATCTTCTCTGCAAGCCTGTCTTTCCTTTTCAGCACATTTAATGAACATATTCCCTGAAATGTCACCTGCTCGTCTTTCTTTTGATTCCTTCTCCCATCCTTCTCCCCCACCCCCAGAACTCCAAAGGAACCTCTACAGAGTTGATTTCTCCTTGTTTTACCACTCCAGTCACAGTTCGGCTCCCTCTGTCCTTCACAGAGACTATTTGACCTGTCTGAAATATTAATCCCCTCAACTCTCCACCTGGGGGTTTTCTGCTCATCTTCATCTTTAACATCACTTCCATAGGAAAGTCTCCCTTGACTCTCAGACCAAATTAGGCCTATGTACATTTTTATGTCACCCTCTATCTCTCTCTCCACACTTTTATATTATTTAATTATTTGCAATGATTTATTTAATATCTATGTTTCCTTCTAGAGTCTAAGCCCCGTAAGAGTTTCTGTCTGTCTTGTTCAAATATCCCCAGCATGAAGCACAGTGTCTTACACATGATAGACACTCCCTTACTTACTGACTAGCAGAATAAATGACCCACATTTTAGTTATGACTTATTTTTCCTAAAAAAGAATCCTAACCATTTTGCTATTACTTCTCCCCACTTAAATGCTTTCTCTTAAGCAAAGCACATCTAAAAGGCATATATTTTCCTACACATGCTAGCCACATCTCTTTTTCCCTATATTTTTGGTGCTATGGGAGAGTTTGAAACTCAGCTTATCCATTAAAATTCTGGGTGATATCTTTAGTAATTCCTTGAACACTCTTGGGCCTTATTTGCCCATGTATACAACAAAAGGACTTAATTTGAAGGTTTCTAAAGTCTTTCCTATATGAAAGCTCTATACTTCTCAATAGTGTCATGCATCTCCTTCATTTTGCAAATGAGGAAATTACTGTCTAGAGAGGGTAAGCAATTCCTTAAAGATGACACATATAGTGGTTAGAATTATATCCCATGACAGATCTTTAAATCCAACACAGAGATATATAAGAATCTAGAAATTGAGGGAAAGTGGAGTGAGATTTTACTAAGAAAAGTGAAAACACCAAAACATTTAATGCATAGATGAAATTTAGAAAGCAAGAAGGCATGTAATAATATAATACATATAATTTTAATGTCCAATACAAAACAACCAACCAAATTAATATCAGTTGATAAAAGCACAATATTAAAAAGGCATAGACTTGAAGAAAGTGCTGCTTCCTTTATGACAAAGTAAATTTCTCCAGATAACAACTTCAAATTCTAGACAGAATATAAAAACAACTATCTAAAGCCAGTGGAGAATAGAAAAAAGGAAGAGAAATCTTGAGGGGTGTCAATTCTCAGGAGAAGGAAATGGTTCAGGGTTGGTGGTATATGTTCCCATTTTTTCACATTTTTACCACTTTAGTCTCAAAGAGGCTACAGGTGGCACCACTCCAGAGAGCTGAAACTCTAACAGAAAATTCTCAGTTTTCTGAAGAACAAGAGGACAAATTTTGGGGCAACTTTGGGTCTCCAGAAATTAAGAGAGGCAGAGAGAAGGAGAGTTTCAAATTCTGTGTATAAACTCTACCCACATCTCTGGCTGACCCTAACCCACACACGTCAGGGCACACTTAAAGCCAACTAGCTAAAGGTAAAAGCACTGAGATTTCAGACACTGTCCAAGAGACAGACTTTGCAGTTCAACCAAGTTAAATACTTTCTGGAAAAAAAAAATCAACAAGCAACATAACAGAATCCAGAGTCTCAATGATGTAATACTCACTATCCAAATAAAATTATTTGACATACAGAGAACTAGGAAAATGTAGCCCATCCTTAGAAGAAAAGTTAAAGGGAGACCAAACTCAAGGTAACCTAGATATTGGAATTATCAGACAAGGAACTTAAAGCAGATATTAAACTATACTCAGTGATGTAAAGGGAAAAAAAGCTCACAATGAATGAAAAGACAGAAAAATCTTAAAGAAAAAGAAACTAGTTAAAAAATAAATGGAAATTATAAAATTGAAAGTACAATGTCATGAAGTATTTACTGGATGAGCTTAACAAAGGAATGGAGATGAGAGACGAAATTGTTAGCAAACCTGAAATATATGAACAGAAATTATCTAATCTAAGAACAGAAAGAAAAATAAAGATTGGGGAAAAAAAAACAATGGCCCTGGGGACCTGTGATGAAGTAGCAAAAGTTCTTTGAACATAGGTGTAATTGGAGAAGAGGAGAAACAAAGTTGGCAGAAAAAAAATTTGAAGAGAGTGATTGCAAATTTCCCACAAAATTTGCTGAAAAGCATAAATTTACAGATTCAAGAATCTCAGTAATCTCCTAACAGGATAAATATGAAATTAATCATAAATAGACATATTATATGTGCTGAAAACCAACTATAAAGAAAAAATCTTGAAAACAGCCAGAGAAAAATGACCTTATATGCAGTGAACACTGATTTGAGTATCTACTGACTTCTCATCAGAAATGATGAAACAATATTTTTAAAGTGCTGAAAGAGAATAAAAGTCAACCCTAAATTCTATATCTAGCAAAAATAAGCTTCAAGAACAAAATATAATCAGATAAAAGGAACCTAAGAGAACTCCTTACCAGCAGACCTAACCACTAGTGATGATTAAAGAAATTATTTATGCAGACGGGAAATAATACCAGATAGAGACTCAGAAATTCAGGAAGGAATTAGGAACTTTGGAAATGGAAGTCTAGTGGACATAGTATGTGCTCCCAGAATCCCCTTCAAGGAAACATTTTTTGATCCTGCTACCGAGAGCCGTGTTGGCAGACAGCCTTCAGTTCCTAGCATATTTAGGGACTGCTCAGTTACTTTGACCAAAGTCAGACCCTTCTATGGCAGCCCACATCAAGGACTGATTGAGACGGAAGTACCAAGGCCCAGCCATTTTTATTCAGTGCAGAGCCTCTCTAAGGCCATTCTAATTCCCAAGCTCCCCAAAGGGGTCAGATGAGGGGGTCAATGGTTGAGATTGCAGATGGACTTCTTCCTCTACAACCTTGGCCTTCTCTCCAGGTGTTTCTTCCAAGGGTCCTCCCTAATTATTAAACATTCTCTACTCAAAACTCTGTCTCAGAGCCTGATTGCCACAACAACATCAACATCTCAAAGCAACAGAGATTTTTTTTAAAGAAAATGGTTTACTCCTAAAACTTACCAGTCCTGCTTCTGGAATTTTTCTATATTGCTTTCCTTAAATATATACAGGATTTTGTTCTAAGGATGGTTTCTAGCTTTCTGGATGGACAAGGCATATAAATTCTAGCTAAGAAAACTTCAAAATTATTTGCTCAGTGTTAATACGTGAATGATGTGTTTCTTCCTGGAAATAATGAGCTGATTATGACTTTTATATAACTCTTGTTTTATACATATATATAGTTTTATAACTATAAAAAAGTAATTGTTGTGGATTTGATGTTTAGGAGCTATTAACAGCCCACAGTCCAAAACTGTTTCATAACCACAGATCTGTTCCCTAATCCCAGTCAGGAGTTATCAAATGTGTGTCAGCAATAACAAGGAGGAAGTGGCAAAACTATGTTAATGGTTACTACATCTTTATCTCTGTTCAAATTGATTTCTCAGGCACAATATAAAACTGAGCAGTTTTATTAACTTGCACCATTAATTGAAATACATATGACCTGATTGGGAAGCAATGTGTCTACTGTAGAGCTCTCTCCTTTGTTCCCATCTCTTTATTTCTATCCTCAACTTATTAGCATCCCTGTGTCTAATTTCTCATCTTATTCCTCAATTTCAGTAGTTTCCTTCCTCCTATTTAAGATTAAGTATTCCATTCATATCCCAGATTTTTTCCCTTCCCACCTCTTCTCAGATCTTACTCTCTGTTTTACAAAGGAAAGAGGTTAATTATTACTCCTAGGACCCAAATCCAAAAATCTCTAGGGCTTATTCTACTATTTCTATCTCTATGAGTTTTCTCTTTGTGGGATCCTCCACTCCATGAATGATTCACAAATCCTGGATTGAGCTGTCCTCCCAAGAACCTATAGGAATTTTCCTTCTAGGTGTCCTTCCTACCAGTACTAAATTTAAAATCTTCCTCTGCAAAGAAACTTCCCTTCTAAGTCACCAATGTCTCTCAGTGATATCGTGGGACTTCCTAAAATGGAAACCCAAGGGTAGGAGCTCTTGACTCCTGCTTCAAAATAAATCTTTTACCAAGTACCACTCCCACTCAGTGGGATACTGCTGCCACATTATTCCCCAAAGGTATTGCTTTATCATATTATTTTCCTGTTCACAAAACAACAGATGGCTCTTAAATGCCTACTGCACAATATTCAAGTTACTCTGTTTAGCTATCAGAGAGCTCTGCAATTCAGCCTTATTTCTTAGGACCAACATACAACCTCTGTTCCATCAAGCTAGAGTTCTTTCTCTCCCTGAACTTTGCCTCTGTTCATTCTGCACATCCACTCCTTCCAACTAGTGTCTCTGCCATTCCCCATCTACCTAAACCTATCATTTATGGCCCAGCTCAAGACCCATCTACTTCATAAAGGCTTCAACAACTCCAATCCATCATAATTTCTCCCATCTTTGGATTTTTAGTAGATTCATAGACAATTTCAGGACTGATGTAAAATGTTCTCCAATTGTTCCATCTTAGCTTGATCTCCCTAATTTAGATTACTAATGACGGTTAGGCACTACACACACACACACACACACACAGGGTTACTCACCGTACATGGTGTTCTTAATAAAGACTTTTAATTAATTTATTAATTGCTTAAGCATGGATGTTTAGAGAAAAACACACCTAAAATTAATATGTAAATTGCTATGTAAATTCATAACTACCATAAACTAGAAAAGATAGGATTGAAATTAATCCGGACAAACACCTGCTTTTTGCAACTGCTTTTCATCTTTTTTTCCCATCTTTTGCAAACTTGCTAGAGCTACCAAACAGTCCTTGTCTTGGTTTTTATCTCCTCTTATTGGTACTGCCTGCCCCCTAATGGAAGATAATGATAAACAGTCAAAATTAGCCCAAAGGTGGGAAAAAAGTGGAGGATTCCTTTTCAGTAATTCACAATGTCAATTATCAATGACTTTTATAAAAGGTGGAATTATATTGATTGGAATATCAAAATATAATTTGAACACAAGGAAAAAATCTAGAAGACAATAAACTAAAACAAGGAGGAAGAAATGGCATAAGTGAAGGGTGTGTGAGGGAAAGCCTGGAACCAGAGTTGGAGAGCTTTACTCTGCCATGGATGACTTTAGGTTGTTTTAATTTTTCCCCTCATCTATTTTCTTAACAACCCTTGTCTACAAATTACCACATTGCTTGAATTTATAAGTAAATAAGTAAACAGAAAAGTAAATATAGATTTAATGCCATGTTTTACATTGAAGTCACTAGCTCTCTTGCTCCTTTGTGGATTTACCTTGTATGATAAAATTAGTTATTTTTATTATTAATGCAATAATAACACAACAGTATTATCAATAAAGAAATGAATTCTTGCCCCACGTGGTTTACTTCTCATTATTCTGAATTATTTCATGATGAATTTATCAATGCCAAATCATTGCACTCAAGGTAACTTGCTTTCTTATATCTTGACTCTAAACATTTTAATAACTTTATAATTATACAAGCCAGACTTCAGAGATTTGATACATGTAATAACTCTTAGTTGTGTTCATCAATAGTTTTAAAATTCAAACCTTTAATCGATTAAAGTAAAAATTATTGATTATGTTTTCATCTTGATTTTTTTTCCCCTTTACCCAAAAGTCATAGTACAATTGAGATAAATGTCTCCGTTGCCTAACTGGCTTCCCTGTCAAGTTGGGTCCTATTCAGGTTTCTGTAAAAATATTCGACAACCAGATCTCAACTGCTGGAGATTCAGATCACTTGATTTTTTTCAAGTGAGTAAACAGTCCATTAAGATTATAACCAAGTATCAGCTTCACTCTCTTTTCAGCGGTTTAACAGCAGGGCTTTTTGGTAAAATGCACAGTGGCTAAATAATGAGGAAAATTGTGTACTCGAATGCCTACTTGATGCTTATAGACACGACTGGGTATGACTCTACCATGTATTGGTCGTACTGAACAAATTAGGTCACCTCTCTAAGCCTCAGTTTCTACCTTTGTAAAATGGAGAGATGGCTTCCATGCCTACTTCACAGGTCTGTTGTGTAGATCTAAGCAGGGAAAGTATGTGAGAATTCTGCATAGAAAGTTACAGTAATATAATGTGTTTATGGTATGTGTGCTTGCCAGTAAGATTCTCATGTAGAAAACAGATTTTATGCTGGAAGATAAGCAATATTTTAAAGCCATCCATATAAGAAAAAATTATCTCTTCTTCTCCCAATTACAAAATCATAAAATTTAAAACCAACTACACTGTTTCCTTGCAGCTGCTTCCATCTACTAAAAGTGAAACCTGAAAACTCCCTCCCACATCAACCCCTACCAACCTTCTAGTGAAACCAGGACACCCCCAGAAGAGCCCCAAGTCCTCTACAACTCCTACACGAACCTAGATGCAGAAGGCTGTACCCTCTAATTCAGAAAGTGTCTTTTACAGCCTACACGTCTGGGAGAGAAATACAGACATACATCACAGATGCACTACCAAACTCAGTGTATTCCATTTAAAAAGCACCTGGTCATAGATAGTGATAGATAGCAAGAGACTGGCCTAATTTGTGATGTTAACATTACAGGCCTAAATAGGTTGGGATTATTATTTAAATTTTGTTAAAGAGAAGAAGATAAAGAGAACCCAGATGGCTTGGATTGGTCCTAGAAATTATTTAATTTATTCTTTCTCTCTCAAAAAAGGGAGGAGGGGGAAATAAGGAAGTGGGTGGAGAGGCAAATTAGAGAGATACATACACTGCACTAGAAAACAAAGTAAAGTAAGACGAAGAAGAAAATAAGGATAATAAGGTGAAATAAATATGGGAGAAACTCCCCTCTCCCATATTTATGATTGCAATTATCTTGCATTGCTCCTTAAGAAAGGCAAAGAGCGCTTAGGAAAGCTGAGATCAGGTTTCTCACCAGTCACTCTCCTGTCACTCTCCCAAAGAGGAGTCAAACTTACCAGTCATTAAGAAGACAGTCAAAAGTCCTGATAGCCATAGGTCAGAAGTTCCCCAAGTACAGGGCATTTCTGTTTTCTTGTTTCTGCCCTTCACTCAGTACTTTTCCTGCATGCAGGTGTAACAGGCACTGTGGACATGGTGGGGCTGTCTCTAGTTGTCTCCTCCGTGCTGAGTCCCTTAGCCCATCAGCAGTAGGACACTCCTTTCCTCCTACCCTCTTCCTTCAACTCTATGTGTTTTAGCCTGATTAGCAACTTGGAGCAGAAGAAACTCGTCTCTAGAACTTGACACAGCAATGAATTTCCTGTTTGAAGCATTGAAGCAAAGACAGAGGAAGCAGATTGATTGAGTTATCTTTCAGCTCATTGGTCCTCATCTCACTTCTGCTGTACACAGATAAACTTTGCAGTAAGGCATTGAACATGCCCAACATAAATGAATTTGTCTAAACATGAATTAAAAAGCAAAACAGGGTATTTATCTACTTTGAGCCCATCCCTTTAAATACCCTAGTCATGGTAACTTTAAGAAGCTTTCTCCAGGTTTAAAAGGTGTGTAGCCTCGGTAATAAAGTTTGGAATAAAATATTTTCCCTTGAAAATTTTTCTATGAAATTACTGTCTACTGTAATGTCTACAACTCTAGAAGCATCTTAAGTGTGTTATTTTTTTACTGTTACTGTAATAAATTACAGTAACAAAACTGAGTGGCTTAAAACAACACAAATTAATCTCTGAGTCACAAACTGGGTGGCTTAAAACATTACAAATTTATCTTTGAGCCATAAACTGAGTGGCTTAAACAATGCAAATTTATCTTGCAGTGCTTTAGGTCAGAAGTCCAAAATGGATTTATAAGGCTAAAATCAATGTGCTAGTAGGGCTGCATTTCTTTCTGGACACATGGGGAGAATCCATTTGTTATCTTTTCCAGCTTCTAGAAGTTACCCACATTCCTTGGCTTGTGGCTGCATTATCCCCACCTCTGCACAGTAGTCACAGCTCCTTCTCTTATTTTAACCCTCCTACCTCTCTCTCATAAAGACCCTTGTGAATATATTGGACCACCCAAATAATCCAGGATAATCTCCCCATCTCAAAATCTATAACTTAAGCACATCTGCAAAGTCTCTTTTCTACTCTATGGTTACCTATTTACAAGTTTCAGAGTAGGACATGGACAACTTGGGTGGCCATAACTCTATCACAAGTTGGTATTTATTTCCACTCACTTTCACCTTTGAAGAGTTAGACTGATCATTTGAACCAAATTACAAATAAATACCCATCTTTAGTTGTCACACATCTAGAATTCGGACTTCCCAAAAAAACTCTGCCCATTTTAATCTGGCTATCTCATATGCATTAAGGTTATGTTTGGGAGGAAAGAAATCCTCTATGTGCTAAGAATTTCTTACCCCAAGGCAAGACTCTCCAGGAAGCGGAAGGAAACATTGTAAACAGGAAAAAGATTAACATGCATTTTTTTTTAAGTTAGCAGTTCCATCTTTCCTCTGCCTAATATTAAACTGTATATATATATTTTTCCCCCTTCCCTTTCTCAAGGGTTCTTTCCAGGGAACCAACTTGATTAAGAAAGTGAAATCAGGTGCCTGAGGGCACAGAATACTGGGAAGATATGAGCTATGTAACAATATGGATTATAACAAAAGCAACTTCTCTTATTAAGCTATCTAATATTTTACCAGGAGTTAGAAGATCAGTGATGAAATATCATTTAAAAGAAAACCTGGTTTCCATCACATACAGCTTAAGTTATAGTGGTGAAGACCATGGGTTTCTCTTCTGAGCAGTTACTAGTCTAGTGACACCAGGCAAGTTTCTTAATCAACTCTGTAACTTTTTTTTTCCACTTAATATTATATTGACACAGCATTTTCTCACATCATGAAAAATTCTTGGTGATCCTTTAATGCCTATTCAATGCCACAGCCAAAACTAAAGCACAGAAGGACTAAATGGCATTGCTAAGGTCTCAAAGTGACTTTGTGACATAGCTGGGAGTAAAACTCACATTTCATGTTTGCTAGCCCTATGTTCCCTCTAGTCAATGCCTATGGCTTGAAATTTCAGGCAACAACTTTCATGGGCACACTCCCACACTCTCATCTTAGGTCAGACCACCGTATACAATCAGCAGTTTAAAGTCAAAAGAGTGGTGTAAAAAAACCACTGTATTCTCAAAGGAGGTTTGGCAGGATAAGACTCGCTCCCCTACTCCTCTATCCTCTCCACCCTAAACCCCACTCCCCCAACCTCCCAACTCCCACCTTTACCTTATGGAAAGTATTTGGAAGAACAATAAGGGGACCAAGGGTTAGTTAGTGTAATCTTGCACCAAAGATATGCCCAGAAAGTCAATATAACAAGAGAAAATGTGCTTGTCTAATAAATTAAATGCACTTCTTTGAAAAATTTAAAGCCCCAGATTCTACTTAAATGTGCCCCTCAGGCACAGAGACCCAAAAAGCAGAGCAGAAGAGCAATACAGGATCAAGGGAATGGTGTAACTCAAGTCAGACACTGAAATCTTTTGTACCACCAGTGTTCCAACTCCGCTTCACCATTACCAATTAAGAATCAGTGCACACGGGAGACAAAACAATGTTATGCTGGTTAATGCTGTGGTAAGTAAAACAAAACGGCTCAGTAAACTTCAGTGAGTTAGAGCTGCTTTAAGACCAAACTTGCACTGTTGATTTACTCAAAAATTGATTTATCTGACCACAAATGGTTTGAAAGTAAAGTGTGTCTCTTTGTCTCCAATGTCAGATTCAGAGTTAGCCACAACTGAGACCAGTTAAGAAGATGTTGCCATCTTGCCCCTGGGACCCCTGCCTATTACCTGAATAGCTTTGCAGGGGTCTGAGTCCTTACTGCACAGCCTCTAATTGCCTTTTATTCCGGACTCCTTGTTCTCCATTGCCTAGTCTTTCAGCTCCTGGATTTGCGTTCTGACTGCCTAGAGCTCAAGTACCTGACTGCTCTTCTTTTCTTAGCTGAATTTTCTGGATGTATATCCCGCAAAAATGGGCCAATACCTACTTGCCTTATCATTTTTACTTTCTGTGAGTATTCTGGCTCAGACACAAGGCCTGACTCACCCTTCCATATGTGCGTGCACACACACACTCACACACAAACACTCGTACACACTACTAAACAGCCCCAAATCCCTCAGTCCACCTGTCCTACTGCTACCCAAGTACTAATGTAACAATTTCACAGAGGTGAAAAAACAATGCTCACCTGTGAAGAGCTGCAAGGAACTCAAACTCCACAAAACTCTGCTTTTTATTTTATTTCCTCCCTGCCCTCACAGCAAGATGGTTAGAGATTTGAGGTTAATGAATTACCATAAAGTCACTATAATTCAACGACTGACTGCGTAACATAGCTGCTCTCCTGGTCACAGCATACTTCCCTACTGTCCAATTCAACCTCTCTGCAGTCTTCATTGACCCAGGTTCTGAAGGCTCCTCTGAAATCCTGGATTTCCTGCCCTGCACAATCATTAAATGTACTCATAAGTAACTTAAAGGAGCCTCACAAAATGTGTATTGTATTATTTACGTTCTACTGTTACACTAATTTTTACCTTGAAATTTTTCGCTTCCACTATACAGGTGATGCTATGTCACCTTCATCATTCTCCTTTAAAAATTAGACAAAAAACGTATCACATAAAAGTTGGTCATTATCTTTCAATATATATTCACAAATTGTGCAAGAAGAAGAGTTTAGAAATAGATGTTCAAAAATAAAAAAATGTTGCAATATCAAATAAACAAGTAAAACCTGAGCAGAGAACTTAGTAACCACATTTTATATTTTTCTAATATCAGTTCTAAGCCTCACTGGTCATACCCATAGTGAATAACATTTGTCAAGCCCTTAGATTGACACACAGGCCCTAAGTCTAAGCACTTTATCAACTTGTCCTCATTTAATTACCCTATGAAGTACATATCGTTATTATCCCCATTTTACAGTTGAGGAAACTGAGACCAAGAGGTTAAGTAAATCATCCAGTTGCTCAGTTAATAAGTATTTGAGACAGGATTCAAGTCCAAGAATTCTCACTACAAAGTCTATTCCTTAGGAATGTGGCTAATGACCTATTTTTCAGCTCTCTGCCCTGTCTCTATACAGCTCCTACATTCTTAACCCCTCCTAAATCTATCATCTATTCTCTTATTCTTTATTCCAATTAGACACTCTTACAATGTCATAGTTTTTTCTGTTTTGTATAGAAAGAGAGAGAGATTGAGAAAGAGAGGGAGAGACAAAGGGAAGAAAGGAGGGAGATGGAAGGAAGGAAGGGGAGGGAGGGAGGGAGAGAGGAAGGGAGAACAGTGGAAAGAGGGACGGAGGGAGAGACTAAGGGAGAACAGTGGAAAGAAGGAAGGAGGGAAAGAAGACTAGAGAGAAAAATATACTGTCTCTAATCATCTAGTTGCATTAAGATCACTCTCTGCTGCCCCCTGGAGAAAATTTGGTGAAACCAAAGCTAATGTTTCCATAAACTTCACAAATTCAGGTACAGCTGCACTTCGAGATTTTGGTAATATTTGATGCAGTTTTGATCGCATACTACACATTGCACATTTATTTACATCTTTTGGAAACTAGTTAAACATAACAAGTGCTTACCTGAAGACTAGTGTAAATATTGTGACCAAAAGAAACATTACTGAAAAGAATAATGAATCTTTTGAGATACCAGGATGGCTTAATAAAAAGTCATGTAAAGAGATGTATGTATGTATGTACATATGTACATATGAATGGATGGATGGATGGAATGTAAGATAGATTTCATGCCACATTCCAAGGAAATCTGAAGAAGACAGTCATAGGTTGGATACCCTGCAAAGCAACCCTAAAATGGAATTTGTGCTAAAAATGGCTATTAAGGACTGATCTTGGACACACCACTCATGAAGATGAAGAAACAGAAACTAGGGTGGGCGAAGGGACAAATCAAACCACAAGACAGAACCAAAACAAACTCAGCCAACCTCAGGGAAGCTCTGGAGCTTGATCTGCCCTTTAGAGCTGTCCTCTGTTGCACTATCGGTCATTAGATAGAGCTCCAGGAAGGACCTTGACATGGGGTGAGGCAATCCAGGAAGGGGATGATCTCTTAACTGCTAGCAACACTATCAACACTGGAGTAAAAAAAAAAATCTTCCATTGAAGGGATCAGGTGCTATCTCAGAATGTTTACCATGTGGATAAATGTTGGAAAATAATCTAATCTAATTTTGCTCCCAAGTACAGTGGTATTCCAGTCAACCATCTTTCATTCCCAAGAAACCAAATTAATGAATAGAAATCTTGTAGAAAATTTTAACTTGGAGGAGCCTTGCATTAAGATGCAGGTTGCAATAGTGACCACTATCCTCACCCCAACACCTTCTCCCCTCTTGCAGCCTACTCACACTACAGCCTCTTCCCACATCCCCCAAAACAACCTCCAGGAAGAGAAACTGGTACTGGAGGGATGCAGAGGGGTGCCAGCCAGAGAAGGACCTCTTTCCTATGGCATTCGAAAAGGGAGGGACAGCTGGGCGGTTCCCCCACCCATTCTCCCTCCCTTCCAACTTCCAGCTGGCCTCTCAGTCAGTGTTTGAGCCTCCTTGTTCTCCTTGCACACCCCTCAGGGAATCATCTTGGTGATGATTTGGGCAAGTTTTGGAATAAATGGCAATTCTCACAGCAGAAAAGAAAACTTTAGAGGCAGTTTATGTTACTGTCATCCATGAGTGAGAACTGGGAAGGGGAAGAAATGAATTGAAAAGAATGAAAAGCCAAGTCATGTACCTTGGCTGAAAACTACGTCCATGCAAAGCACTCTGAAAAGAAACGGGTATCATCTAATCTCCAAAACGCCCTAATTACTAGAGTCAAGAAGGGACAGGAAATTTCAAGAAAAAATATTCCAGAATGAGCTAAAGGAGATCACCTTAAATGTTTCAGGCAGTATTAAATTAATAATAAATTATTTCTGTGTAACTTTCTAGTGAGAGAATATGAAATGTCAAAAGTATATTAGTCATAAAAACTGGTATGTATCTTCAATTTCATTCAATTTACAGTGGACCTTTCTTCTGGGAATGGCAAATATTGTGTTAAACTATTATGGCTTTATTTTATCAGTGGCTTAAAATTTTTGTTCTCAAGTTACATATTTGGTCATGCTGTCTTTTGTAATTAATGTTTTCAATGAATAACTGGAAAATAGTTTAAGTTGGTTGAACTCTAATTAATTAAATTTAGAAGTTTAAGAATGTCACAGTTTTTATCTTAGTTTTGAGTAGCTGAAAAGGCTGTGGCCCCTAAAGTTGAACTTCCTGGGTTCAAACTTCAGTTCTGCCACTTTGTTTTTTGTTATTGTATTTTTTCTTCTGTTCTAGAAGGCCTACTTGATTTTTTCAAATCTGCTACCATTTTTCTAATTTCTAGTTCTCCATCAAAACCTTTGGTTTTGTCATTTGTCTCCTTGAACATAGAAAGAAGTCTCGTTTGATAACTCCAGTATTTAGAGTGGCTGTGGGTAAATCTCTTTTACCTATTTTTTTCTATTGGTTCTTTCTGCAAAGTCAGGTTTCCTCATGTGCTAGGTATTGTGTTTTGTTCTTCAAATTGTAGGAGTAATGTGAGGCTCTGTATGATTTTATCTTCCTTCAGAGAGGATTTTCATTTACTTCTGCCAGGAATCTGTGAACATTAGCAGTCTGGAATTATCTTAATCCAATTTAAAGGACAGGTTTTCCAGGCCACCAGGTGCTCTAAAGCTAGGTTCCAGTTTATGTGGGAAATAGGTTTTTGCCCCTGCTTTCTCCCCACCTCTGCAAAGCTGTCAAAGTACTATTTAACCTTTCAGCCAGCTCATCTAGATGAACAAATATCCCCAGGGTAAAAAGTAGTTCCAGGTGTCAACCTCACCAATCTGGATTTCTTTTTTTGGATCTGGGCCAGGTAATTCATCATTATCTTGTGAATTCCCTGACACTTCCCAGAAGATTTATTCCTATTATTTTGTTATTAATAATTTCTAGCTTTTCTACTTGTCTTCAGTGGGAAGGTTGGTCTAAACTTCTGCCTGCTGTTAGAAAAGCCTCATCATTTGTTTCTTTATTTTTCCTCATTTCTCATGCTCCACCAGCATGAGAAAGTCTTTTTGGTTCCTTCTTTAAATATTCCCTGAACTCAATCATTTCTCCAATCTCCACTGTATTGGATTAGGAAAAAATGAGAGAGGATAAAGTTATGAATTCAAAAGCATGGTTTTAAAAAATAAATCACTATGTCATTTAACTTGTGAACAGCAGCTAAAAGATAAACAGATACCAGAAGCTGAAGAGCCCTTATGTTTGACAGCTGCTCTATTTTATCACAACTTTCTTTAATCTGTTCTATTAAAATCTTTATTTTTGGTCACTTTTAGCACTGGTTATGTTAATGAACAGTAAAAGCTCAGATATTCCATATATCAAATTTAATAATCTTAAAAGTCAGAAGTCCTACCTACATTATGACATTTTTTCTTGAGATAGTTTATGCTGCATTTTCATCTATCTAAATTACATTTCTACGAATATCTTCCTATGAGTGACCTTTCTGTCTTATATGGTTTAATTCTTACTAATTTACTATACTGCCAATAATTTTGCAGTGGTTTAATATGATTTGAAAGTGTGTGTAGGGAAATTTTCTATAGAATACCGTTATGAGTATCTCACCTTTGGAAAATAAAAAAGGTTATGGGACTGTTAAAAGAGTTTAGATGTTGTGGGCTCTGTACTGAGAAAAGGAAGTAGATAAGATCTCTCTTTGACTTAGTGCTTCTATATTTTACTTGGTTGAGCATGATAAAGCGATCAGACGTGTAAGAAGCAGTGCCCTGCTTCTAACAAATTTGTCCTAACAGTGTATAAACCAGTTATGACTTAATGCCTGTTGGTGATAGCAACCCTGGGGAGAGGGAACCCGGGATGAGCTTTTCCACCACAAGTTCATCTGTAAACCAAAATGCTTTAAAATGAAAACCTCAGAACCAACGGTAGTAGGAACACAACCAACCCTGCCTCCATCTTCAAAAGTAAATGACTATCACA
Source organism: Smutsia gigantea (assembly GCA_032199065.1). Lineage (NCBI taxonomy): Eukaryota > Metazoa > Chordata > Mammalia > Pholidota > Manidae > Smutsia > Smutsia gigantea. Next base: position 77,712 of record JAVSCE010007331.1, on the reverse strand, counting down.
ATCTCTATCGAGAGACACCTCCAGTGAGAGGGAGGACATCCTGATCATTAAAATATCTTGGGAGATACTTCTGGAAGACAGCGGTGAGGGCAACAATGTGAATGAAGAGTAGGCTGCTTTTATCTTTGTCCACTTGCATATTTATTAAAGCTTTAAAAATGTTTCTTTATTCTTTTCGTGGGTCCAGTGCTGCTACCCAGGAAATTTAGTCTCACTTTTATTGCTTGGTGGTTGACCTGCACTTATCCTCTGGAAAGTTTTAGCATTTTGGACTTGTTTCTTTAAAATGTTAACTTAATATGTCTAGGTATATAGTTTCTCTCATCTGTTCTGTTGCATGAGCCCTTTCAAACTGAGGTCTTACATCTTCCATACTGGAAATTTTCTGTAATTGCTTTTTCAAATATCAACTACCCTCCACATATTTTACAATGACTCCAGTAATACAGATATTAAAATTTCCTTTTCTATCCCCAGGCTCTTAAACTTTTATTTTTCATCTTATTACCCCATTCTAATGCTTTCTTAGAATATTTTCCAACTTGGTTGTCCAGGTCACTATTTTGTTCTTCGGCTGTCTTCATTCTGCTATTCAACTATTAAACCCACTCATCCAGATCTTTACTTCAAAAATAATTTATTGATATCTATTATCACCACTTGGTTCTTCTTTGAAGCTTCCTGTTTAATGCTTCCCATATTTTCCCTATCTCTCTGACGATATTTACTGTTTTTATTTTAAATTCTGTGTTCACGAGGTCCATTCCCTCTGATTATTTATGAATGATTTATTTTGCTTGTTGTTGTTTGGCTTCCAGATTCACACTGTGTTTGTGAGCTCATATTATCAAGGTAAAACTAGTCACCTTGGCAAATAATAAGACACTGGAGGAGAAGAATGAAAGCCTAAGCTTGTCCTACTTCAGGCAGTGGAGGGAGTATATCACAGCATGAAGGCTGTCTGTACATTTGGGGCCCCATCACTGCTCCTGTGCCCTCACCCACGAGATCCTGCCTATCAGTAACTTGCCGAGTAACAATACCTCACACATTACTCCTTCCTAAAAGTAATCACAAAAAATATTTTTGTATTTTATTGTCCAGCTTATGAAGGAGGGTGAGTAAAGAGGTTGGAGAAAATGTTCCAGGACCTAGCTGCCCTCAACTCCAGCTAAATACCCCAGGGCTCACCTAGTCAATCTATCTCCCAGTGTTACAAATTCAATCACTAATACTCACTGTGCTGCCCCCTAGAGGCCCCGTACTTCATTAGAGGTGGGGACCCAGCAGCTTTGATTCTTATCTTCTTCAGCATGAAGAATTCTAGTTTTGTCATGTTCTAGAAGGACTAGAGCAGGTTTGTCCCACTTTTTCAAAAACCTACAGAGAAATAATTTGTATCTACAGCACACCCTGGAATATAATTTTCCTACAAGTATATGATCTCACAATAAGTGCGGATGAAAAACTTCTCGCCTAAAAATTGTTCACCTTTTGATCTATATGCAGGAAAGATGACATAGCATTCCTCTGACTGCTATCTTTAGAAGGGCTTGCTTTTAAGATAGGCCCTTGGCTGGCATCTGGGACCTTGACTAGAAAACTTTCCCTAAAGATAACAGTTATGCAGTGTTCCTATACTGTTTATACAATGCTTTTTACGCTGAACGCCTGCTTTCCTTCTGGGAATCTGGAATTTTCAATGACAGTAGTCACACACAAGCGCTGAGATAAGCCTGAGATAAAAATGCTGGAGTCCTAGCTCAGGCAAATGTTCCTAATAGACATTCCACCTGTGTTATAGCTCCTTGCTGGCAGAATTAAGTGTATCCTGTGCAATCCCCAGTCCACTGGGAGAGGACTCGCAGAAGCTTGTGACTAGTTTCCTCCAGACTTCCCCTCAAATGCCTTCTCCTTTACCAATTCTGCTCTGTATCCTTTCATTGTGATAAATCACAGCCATGAGTACCACCGTATCCTGAGTCCTGTGAGCCTTCCCAGTGAATCACCATATTTGGGGAGTAGTTTTGGGGCCCCTGACACAATCTTCCCATGAGTAGATTATAGCTACTGAATATATCTCAACATCTCTGCCTCTGGAATGCCATCTCATCTATTCTGGGTGCCAGAGAGCACCCAGTGAATAAGGCAATGAAGATATAAATTACAGGCATACTACAAAGTAAACTTGCCCATCAAAATAACCTTGCCTGATAGGTAATAAGAATTAAAATGTTAATGAAGTTATCAGTGAGAACAGCAAAATCCATGTTTTTTCCAACCAAAAAAAAAAACAAACCTCTAACTGTATAAAAACACATGTCGAAGAGTGTTCTAAAATATTTTAACAGCATTAGTATGGCAAAGAGATCAGATACACAATTATGAATGAGAAAAACTGACTACATATAACAACTGTTTTTCTCTCTATTGAGAAAAATAACCTTGAAGAAAGTGAAGCTCTATACTCTTCCTCCTCCAAATCATTCTAAGAACTCACCTCCTACACAGAAGCCCTGTCTGGTATTTAATCGCCATATCTCTTTAGAAGAATCTGTTAGTACACCAGGCACAACCTTAAAAGAAGGCTCCAAAAGCTTCTCTGAAAACCTCGCTGAAAGAAGAAAACCTCTCTGAAGTTAGAGATAGTCTATAAAGGTATATTAATGAATTATAAAGTGGAACTAAATGATTTGATGAAATCCCAAAGAAGAGGATCATAAGAAATATGTCTCTGTTGCTTCTTGAATGATAGTAACATAGGACATTTCAAGAACAACAATTTATAATCTAATTACAAAATAAGGTGGACAAGTCATATATCATGATGCATGTGTGTGCCATAAATTTGTGTCAACCGTTAGGTGATATCTAATGTAATTTTTTTTAATGAGCTGTTTCACAGAAAACTTGGGAAAATTTAATTAAATGCATTTTGAATTTACAGCATTAACTTGAGCACTAGTTATTACAATTCAAGCAATTTAAGTTACACATGTAAAGTTCTCCCATGTTACTCTCACTCATATAATGCCTCTTCCTTCTTCCTTTCCCCCAGTGTTTTCTTCCTAGTACAAAATTTTGAGGTCCCAAATGGATTAGGACCACATTTTTCTCATATTTTATTCCCAACACCCAGATCAATTCCTGGCATTGCAAACACTCAATAAATGTTAATTACTGGTGTTAAAACCTAGCAAGAAATGTGGTAGGAAAAGGTCTTGTTAATTTGGACACTGAGACATAACCCATTACCTCTCTCTGCATCTGAAAGTAAGTTTTCCTATAATATTTGTCCTTTTTTCTGTCAGAGCATGCAAACCATTTCTAATATAAGATGAGAGTTAATCTATGTGTATGTTGTGTAGGCTATCTGATTCTGCCTACCTACCTAGGCCTACAATGTTTGCCTTTTTCATATCTTAGATTCAGTAAACTTGACACCTATAGAGCTAGGATATAAATTGAGATCACTCAGGACCTCATGGCTATTTATTACAGAGACAGACATCACTGAAGGAACAATGAGATGATCTGTCCAAATATTAAGATCCCATCACTGTTCTACCTACTTTCCTCCCATTCTCATCAGATGAACATGACTTAGTATAACTAAGAGATTTAGGTCAGATAGATTTTAGCAATAAAAGCTGATTCTAAGATTTGTACATAAAGTGTGCAATACCTTCCTAAGTCATAACAAATAGTAAAACCTTGCAAACTCTGGGTGAACTACCTCCAAAACTGTCAAACATAAAGTACTTTTTCTCAGGAGGAGGACCACAAACACATCCTGAACTCTGTTGATTTTCACAATGTAACTGGATTACTGACTTTACTAAAGATCATGCATATCCACTGAATGAGGAAATATCCTGAGTAGAAGGGAGACTCTTAACTCCCTAAAGTCCAAGTGCTACAGTAAAGGGCGAAAATATTTTGGCCTGCTTAGCCTGCCGGGCCAGGTTATTATCAAAGTCATTGGTACTGCACGTTAATTTCTCTATGACATTCATTCAAGAATTGCCCTGATTAGTCACTGAACCTGGGGGATCGCTCAGGAGGCCATGAGTTAAGGTTGCTGTGCTGTTTGCTGCTGTTTTTGAAGACCTATCCTTTTTTAAGAAGGAACATCTTTCAGTTATTCATAGTCTCATGATACTTGTAATTCCCATTCTAGCATTGACCAGTTTGAATGGCTTTGAGAAGAAACTTCTGAAGTAATATGTCCTTATGTAACTTCCATGAAACAATTCTGGAACACCTGTTACAAAAATGCTTTTGCATTCATTCTGTGAGAAATCTCTAAAATTTAATGGTTTTTCCTGCAGCTATAGAGGCGGCTGAAATGTGAAGTGTCCCTCCCCTGAAAATCAGGTACTGTTTCAGTATTTCTCACCAGTCTTTCGTCGTTGTTAGTGTTTTTCCTAGTAATGTGTCCGTCAACGTCAAGGATCCGTGAGACATCCAGAAACTGAATAGTAATAAGGACAACCAGAAACTGTGAATAGTAAATAGTATGGGGATCCACCATAGCTTCACACCCTTTCTCCTTCGTTTGAAGCTCAGCCAGGTATTTTTCACCTTTAGAAGCCGTTAAACAGCCTCCCCGCAACGACATACAAGTCAAACGCACAGTCATCAGTGCCAAAGTGTGAAAAGCACCCAGTGGGTTTTTCCCCGTCAAAGGGTAAAGTCTCCCTCCGGCTCAATGAACGCGAAGAGCTTCGGAGAACGAACGAGGCCAGAAGACTACAATTCCCAGCAGGCATAGCGAGAGCGGGTCATGCACTCTCGGCCCAGGCCGTGGGAATGAGTCCGCGAAGGGGGTCCTGGGAGGGAAATGGGAGCACCCGGGCTGTGGCCTGCCATAGGCAGGCTTCCCGATGTTCCGGCGGCACTGTGGCTCGTCAGCCGAGCCTACGGCACATCGCAGGCTTTCGCGGAGGTTCTACGGCTGCCACGGAGGCAGCTGACGAAGCTCGTGTTCCCGCTGCAGGAGCTCCAGCGGCAGCTGGTCGCGGACTCGCGGCCCAACTTTCACCTGAAGATCTTCGACCCGGGCCTGGAGGACATCGGGAAGGCGGAGAACATCTTCACGGCTACCGCTCAGAACCGCATCGAGTACCTCAGCTCCGCCGTGCGTCTCGACCACGCCCCGGACCTCCCCAGACCTGAGGTGCGAGCTCCAGCTGCCAGCGAGTCGTGGAGGCCTAGGCAGGGATCTTGTTATCACCTCTTGCATGTCATCGAACAAGACCTATTTTCGAGTTGTGTGTGGACGCATATATAATTATTACCATCATTTTCCTATTTAAATGAAGTATGGAAAACATGCCGAGACAAATTAGACAAAGTGAAGAACCTGAAAAGTATAATCGTTTTACGATGAAGAGATCATTTTTTTCAATATGGAATTTTCACCCAATCTAAATTTACACCAAGTGCAAAACTAATTATAGAGGACAACAATACTTTAGTGAAATTTCATGGGTGCATTTTATGCACGTCTTAGAGTTTTTTCCAAGTTTGCTAAAAAAGGGCACGGATCTTAAGTATTTTCAGTAACTGCACCATTGCAGTAGAAACTTTTATTCTAATATATTGAGAACTGCTGTAATAATTTGAGTAGTCAGAACTCAGTGAATATATAAATCATTTAATAATTTTGAGATAGCATTGCTTTTCGATTTAAGCTTCTAAATTGCTGGACTTTTTGTGTAATTTGTTTTTAAAAGTTCAGTTTTATTTATAAATTATCATTGGATTTAATCTGGCATAAAATTTGAAATTTATGCAGGTTTCATCTGACCCCAGTCTTGCAAAATATATAGCAGGCCTGGCCCCAGTCCACTAAATGCCACCCAGTCATATTGATAGCAGAAATGCCCTTGCAGTTTTGCAAAATACCTCCTAGAGGGTGGTGCCACTTTTAACCACTGGTTGTTACTGTACTCTCTTCCTCTTCAATACTACATTAAAAAACGGGAGTGAGCCATGTATATTAATGGTTAGTATTGGAAACATTTCAATCCTTTCTTAGTTGCAGTTGTGTTCCAAGCATACCCTGGGAGTTTGTGGGGATATGTGGCTCTAACCATGTAGTTGTACTTTAAAGTAGTTTTGTTGAAATGCATCTAGTTTTTAAGTTCAAAAAGCTTTGTAAATATAGAATGCTAAATGTGGCAGATATTTTTTTGAAGTTTTTTTTTGGTATCGTTAATATACAATCACTTGAACAATTATGATTACTAGACCCTCTATTATCAAGTCCCCCCCCACATACCCCACTACAGTCACTGTCCATCAGCGTAGTAAGATGCTATAGAATCATTACTAGTCTTCTCTATAAATACTGCCTTTGCCGTGTACCCCACCACTGCATTACGTGTGCTAATCATAATGCCCCTTTTCCCCCCTTATCCCTCCCTTCCCACCCATCCTCCCCAGTCCCTTTCCCTTTGGTAACGGTTAGTCCATTCTTGGGTTCTGTGAGTCTGCTGCTGTTTCATTCCTTCAGTTTTTTTCTTTGTTCTTATACTCCACAGATGAGTGAAATCATTTGATACTTGTCTTTCTTTGCCTGGCTTGTTTCACTGAGCATAATACCCTCTAGCTCCATGCATGTTGCAAATGGTAGGATTTGTTTTCTTTTCATGGCTGAATAGCATTCCATTGTGTATATGTACCACCTCTTCTTTATCCATTCATCTACTGATGGACACTTAGGTTGCTTCCATTTCTTGGCTATTGTAAATAGTGCTGCAATAAACATAGGGGTGCATGTCTTTCTCCACATCCTTGCCAACATTTGTTGTTGTTTGTCTTTTGGATGTTAGCCATCCTAACTGGTGTGAGGTGATATCTCATTGTGGTTTTAATTTGCATTTCTCTGATGATTAGCGATGTGGAGCATCTTTTCATGTGCCTGTTGGCCATCTGAATTTCTTCTTTGGAGAAGTGTCTCTTCATATCCTCTGCCCATTTTTTAATTGGTCTGTTTGCTTTTTGTTTGTTGAGGTATGTGAGCTCTTTATATATTTTAGATGTCAACCCCTTATCAGATATGTCATTTATGAATATATTCTCCCATACTGTAGGATGTCTTTTTGTTCTACTGATGGTATCCTTTGATGCACAGAAGCTTTTTAGTTTGATATAGTCCCACTTGTTCATTTTTGCTATTCTTTCCCTTGCCCGGGGAGATATGTTCATGAAGAAGTTGCTCATGTTCATATCCAAGAGATATTTGCCTATATTTTTTTCTAAGAGTTTTATGGTTTCATGACTCACATTCAGGTCTTTGATCCATTTTGAGTTTACTTTTGTGTATGGCATTAGACAGTAATCCAGTTTCATTCTCTTACATGTAGCTGTCCAGTTTTGCCAACACCAGGTGTTGAAGAGGCTGTCATTTCCCCATTGTATATCCATGGCTCCTTTATCATATATTAATTCACCATATATGCTTGAGTTTATATCTGGGCTCTCTATTCTGTTCCACTGGTCTATAGGTCTTTTCTTGTGCCAGTACCAAATTGTCTTGATTACTCTGGCTTTGTAGTAGAGCTTGAAGTCAGGGAGCATAATTCCCCCTGCTTTATTCTTCCTTCTCAGGATTGCTTTGGCTATTTGGGGTCTTTTGTGGTTCCATATGAATTTTAGAACTATTTGCTCTAGTTCAATGCTGTTGGTATTTTGATAGGGATTGCATTGAATTTGTAGATTGCTTTAGGTAGAATGGCCATTTTGACAATATTAATTCTTCCTAGCCAAGAGCATGGGATGAATTTCCATTTATTGGTGTCCCCTTTAATGTCTCTTAAGAATGTCTTGTAGTTTTCAGAGTATAGGTCTTTCGCTTCCTTGGTTAGGTTTATTCATAGGTATTTTATTCTTTTTGATGCAATTGTGAATGGAATTGTTTTCCTGATTTCTCTTCCTGCTAGTTCACCATTAGTGTATAGGAATGCAACAGATTTCTGTGTATTGCTGAATTCAGATATTAGATCTAGTAGTTTTGAAGTGGATTCTTTAGAGTTTTTATGTATACTATCATGTCATCTGCAAACAGGGACAGTTTGAGTTCTTCCTTACCAATCTGGATACCTTTTATTTCTTTGTGTTGTCTGATTGCCCTGGCTAGGACCTCCAGAACTATGTTGAATAAAAGTGGGGAGAGTGGGCATCCTTGTCTTGTTCCCCATCACAAAGGAAAAGCTTTCACCTTCTCGCTGTTAAGTATAATGTTGGCTGTGGGTTTGTCATATATGGCCTTTATTATGTTGAGGTACTTGCCCTCTATACCCATTTTGTTGAGATTTTTTTATCATGAATGGATGTTGAATTTTGTCGAATGCTTTTTCAGCCTCTATGGAGATGATCATGTGGTTTTTGTCCTTCTTTTTGTTGATGTGGTGGATGATGTTGATGGATTTTCAAATGTTGTACCATCCTTGCATCCCTGGGATGAATCCCACTTGATCATGATGGATGATCTTTTTGATGTGGTTTTGAATTTGGTTTGCTAATATTTTGTTGAGTATTTTTGCATCTACGTTCATCAGGGATATTGGTCTGTAATTTTCTTTTTTTGTGGTGTCTTTGTCTGGTTTTGGTATTAGAGTGATGTTGGTCTTGTAGAATGAGTTTGGGAGTATTCCCTCCTCTCCTAATTTTTGGAAAACTTTAAGGAGGATGGGTATTAGGTCTTCACTAAGGGTTTGATAAAATTCAGCAGTGAAACCATCTGGTCCAGGAGTTTTGTTCTTAGGTAGTTTTTTGATGTTGCAGATATTCTTGAGTAGCATAGTGTAATTAAAAGCACAGGTTCTAGATATAGATGTCTTGAGTTCAAATTCCCACTCCTTCACTTTCTAGCTGTATAATTTTGGGGGCAGTTTTTAGCCTCTCTCTGTCTCTAGTTTTACTATCTGTAAAATGGGAATATTACTGTTACCTTCCTCATGGTAATGTTGTAAAAAGTAAATAGGAAAATATATATTAAGTGCTTTGAACAGTACCTGGCACATTGAAGTCATTCAGTAGATAGTAGCTGTATGTTATAATTTGAGGCTAAGCAAAACTAAATAGTTTTACAGATATTTGTAGCTAATACAAATATAATAAATATTGTATAAACTAGTACTCAATTATCTTCTTTTCCTTCTGTAAGGTGTGTTTTATAGGTAGAAGCAATGTTGGAAAATCCTCTTTAATAAAAGCTTTATTTTCACTGGCCCCAGACGTTGAAGTCAGAGTCTCCAAAAAACCGGTATGTTGAAATGTAAAATATGTCTGAATTATGTCTGAATTGACCAAGAAGACTAATAAATGTCAGGAGGTACAAGAAGTCATAATTACTAAGTTCCTAGAAAAGTGATGTCTTTCAAACAAGTATTTTTTTAATATAATTTATTTTGATATCATTAATCTACAATTACATGTGCAATATTATGGTTATTAAACTACCCCTTCATCAGGTACCCCCCACCAACCCCATTACAGTCACTGTCCATCAGCATAGTGAGATGCTATAGAATCACTACTTGTCTTCTCTGAGTTGTACAGCTCTCCCCATGCCCCCCCAACATTACGTCTGCTAATCGTAATGCCCCTTTTTCCCTCTTATCCCTCCCTTCCCACCCATTTTCCCCAGTCCCTTTCCCTTTGGTAACTATTAGTCCGTTCTTGGGTTCTGTGAGTCTGCTGCTGTTTGTTCCTTCAGTTTTTTTCTTTGTTCTTATACTCCACATATGAGTGAAATCATTTGATACTTGTCTTTTTCCTCTTGGCTTATTTCACTGAGCATAATACCCTCTAGCTCCATCCATGTTGTTGCAAATGGTAGGATTTGTTTTCTTCCTATGGCTGAATAATATTCCATTGTGTATATGTACCACCTCTTCTTTATCCATTCATCTACTGATGGACACTTAAGTTGCTTCCATTTCTTGGCTATTGTAAACAGTAGCTGCAATAAACATAGGGGTGCATCTGTCTTTTTCAAACTGTCCTGCTGCATTCTTAGGGTAAATTCCTAGGAGTGGAATTCCTGGGTCAAATGGTGTTTCTATTTTGAGTTTTTTGAGGAACCTCCATACTGCTTTCCACAATGGTTGAACTAATTTGCAGTCCCACCAGCAGTGTAGGAGGGTTCCCTTTTCTCCACATCCTCGCCAACATTTGTTGTTGTTTGTGTTTTGGATGTTGGCCATCCTCACTGGTGTGAGGTGATATCTCATTGTGGTTTTAATCTGCATTTCTCTGATGATTAGCCATGTGGAGCATCTTTTCATGTGCCTGTTGGCCTTCTGAATTTCTTCTTTAGAGAAGTGTCTATTCATGTCCTCTGCCCATTTCTTAATTGGATTATTTGCTTTCTGTTTGTTAAGGTGCATGAGTTCTTTATATATTTTGGATGTCAACCCTTTATCAGATACGTCATTTATGAATATATTCTCCCATACTGTAGGATGTCTTTTTGTTCTACTGATGGTGTCCTTTGCTGTACAGAAGCTTTTCAGCTTGATATAGTCCCACTTGTTCATTTTTGCTTTTGTTTCCCTTGCCCGGGAGATATGTTCATGAAGAAGTCGCTCATGTTTATGTCCAAGAGATTTTTGCCTGTTTTTTTCTAAGAGTTTTATGGTTTCATGACTTACATTCAGGTCTTTGATCCACCTTGAGTTTACCTTTGTGTATGGGGCTAGACAGTAGTCCAGTTACATTCTCTTACTTGTAGCTGTCCAATTTTTCCAACACCAGCTGCTGGAGAGGCTGTCATCTCCCCATTGTATATCCAAGGCTCCTTTATCAAATATTAATTGACTGTATATGTCAAACAAGTATTTTAAAGACATTTCTTTAATATCTGTGTATTTCTCTGAAGAAAAGGAAGTGTGTCTGGATTTATTTTAGTAGTCTTGGGGAAATCTACTTTTGTGCAGATCTTTCCAAAGAGCTGCCAAATAGTGTTCTATTGTCATTCTATATTTGGTTCTATAATGATCATCTAGTTCTACATTGACTTTAGAGGAAATAACTTTAAAGGTTTTTTTTCTCCTATAATCTTTTAAATATTGCTAACATATATATACACCAATCAGAAGGTCCCCAGTTTACCCAGGGCCAGATTTATGTACTTATCATCATCTCAGGCCAATATGCCATCAGAGCTTTCTGTCGTTTTCTTTCTCTGCTTCCTTCTCAATGACACAGACTCTACCAATTTCTGAGATGCCCTCTTCTCAAAACTCACCCCAACTCCCTTCACATTACCTGTCTATAGCAAAATGTTTCCACTCACCCAGTGCTCACTGCCCCCCTTTCTTTGTGTTGGAACACTTCCATGAGGCTTCACTAGTCTTCTCTTGCTTCTCTTCTCTTCATATAGCTGATTCCCTGACTCCATCAGGATATTTGATTGTTGTCATTTGTTAATCCTTCTATCTTTACCCCAGCCCTGCTTCGCCATAACCCAGCTAAACTTTCACTTCTAGGTAGGGTGGTTCCCTTCCTGCTGTGAGAGGATAATGAAAGAAATGTATTCTTACAATTGTTAACATTTAACTCTAAAATCACTTGCCTATAGGAAGACATATAACCTGATTGGTAACCTAAGCACCATTTATAAAATCTTTCCTTTCAATTATTTGTTCTAAGTTCCAAACAATTGAGTTTTTAAATTATTTATCTTAATCTTTCCTTTTCTGATTAATAAATGTCTGTGGACACAAAACTATGGAGAAACCACTTTTTAATTATCTTTTCATCAATTTTAGTTGCACAGATTATTTTATAGTGTTGTGCATGCCTTTTAAAAAGTGATTTAATGGAAGCACTAAACCCTATCTATTGAAAACTGAAAAAAATCTTGATTTTAGGGAAGCAATAGTGTAGGTGTAATAAACTATCAGTCTTTGCATCTAGGTTTTATGAAAATCTATATGACTGTCAATAAGCATTTAATTTAACTATTTGTGCCAAAATTTATTTTTCTTTAAAGTAGAGCTATATTATTCATCAGAGAATATTGACTAATGCAGGGTAGTTTTTTCACTGAGAGAGAGCTAATGAAACAATAAAAACTCCAAAATATTCTGCCTAAATATTTCTAATACAGAATCTAAAGTTCTTAAATCATATAGATTTTTTTTTAAATGCAAGGCAGTAGTAGTATCATCTAAGCTTATCTCTAGCCACTTCCTTTCTGTCTTTTCTTGTATCATCATCATGATAGCTAATATTACAAACCAAGTACTTAGGCTTTTGGTAAGTATTTGTTAATTGAATAGAAAATATTTTGAGCCATGAAATATATAAAGGGCATATTTTGAGAAAGTTTTTTTTTCCCATTTACTTTATCAGGGGCATACAAAGAAAATGAATTTTTTCAAAGTTGGAAAATACTTTACATTGGTGGACATGCCAGGCTATGGCTATAGAGCACCTGAAGATTTTGTTGACATGGTAGAGACCTATTTAAAAGAACGAAGGAAGTAAGGAAAAAATTTTCTTACAGTAGTTACATGTTTATTCCATATGTGTGTTTTCATCAATAAAGCATTCTACAAATGATGAATAATTCAATTTTATCAAATGACTTCTTTTAGAAAGCCTGTTTTATTCTAATATTCTACAACACAGTGTTTATAACCTGTGTTGTAGAATATGTACAGTTTGCCTAGTTTTTTCCTGTAGGTTAGCTTTAAATTCAAGTATTTTCCTAAATTGAGACTATAAGTAGTACATCAGCAGAGTTTATTAGTTTTCCATACCCATACCAAAGCCTTAGCTGACTAATTTTGAAATTGAAAATTTGCTTGGATATATGTGGGTTAATATGGTATTTACCAGATTTCAGTAAACTTCAGACATTCCTAAAATACTTCTGACATCACATCCTCTGTAAATGTTACCTTTTCTGTCTTTTATAGGTACTTGAGTGGCAGGTCTATGGTCTTAAGCATTGCATGATATATAGAAAAATTAATAGTAAACTTTTGAAGTCCAAAACAGTGTTTACAAGTATCTTGTGACTTTACATAGAAACCAAAATGAAATATTTACACAAGAAAATATAAAATTGATTTGTTATCTTTTAGTCCTAAGTAATCTTTGGAAATTTAGACATTTTTATGATAACTTGTAGTTGATTGGCTCCTGTCTCTCCCACCAGAGTTGAAGCTCTACTCAACTCTAGAGTTGAGGAAGGGGCTTACTCATATTTGTATACAGTCTCAGGCAGTGTCTTATATTCAGTACATGAATTGAACATAATTTTTAGTGAATTTAGTTATTGAAAGTAAAGAGCATTGAGACCTATTATAGTGTAGGTTGGACTTCCTGGTGAATTGAGAATTCCTTTTGCTGAAAGACATTTTAAATTTTGGATTGAGAATTATTTAAAGGAAGATTTTCTTAGTGTAGTGAGGTTTGAGGGGAGAAATGAATGAGTGTATTTTATATTGCCATTCATCTTCATTTCTGCTTTCTTGTAGTTTGATGAGAACATTTTTATTAGTGGATAGTGTTGTTGGAATTCAAAAAACAGACAATATTGCTATAGAAATGTGTGAAGAATTTGCATTACCTTATGTGGTAAGTATTTCTCTTAAATCATGGTTGCAGTTAGAAATACCAGGGTGTGTGTGTGTGTGTGTGTGTGCACGTGCACACGCACACACGTGCATGTCTTAGTGAGGTCTTGCCTCCTCAAGATATAAAGGAGTAGCTTTTGAATTATCTTGTCAATTATCAGCCACTAATATTAAAATAAGTTCTGTAGTACTTTCATTCTCTTTTCCTTCTCTGAGCTTTAAGTTTTCAAAATTATAATAAAAGTTTTTTGAAGCTGTTCCTTTAGTGTTCCTAAATGCTTTTCTTTTTCATGTTGTTTTTGTTAATGGCAATGTAAATATTTGTTTAAAACACATTAGTAGCTCTTGAACAACAGCTTGGCAGATAGTACTTGTCAGAATGTAAATAAAATGGCAACTGAAAAATTTGCTAAACTAATTTGGAATTTAAGATCCATTATAAGGACATAGCAGGCTCCAGCCCACACAAACAGGATTCTTATATCCTTAAAGAAAAAATTTCTTCCAGAAATATCTTACCAGTGTTCTTTCTGTTAATTTGCCCTAGAATAGAATACAGATTAGTAGGTTGGTATCCACATTTATTTTGCTTTGTGAGTTTTCCAGATAAAATAGTTAACTTTCTAAGGACAAGTGAAGAACCCATTGACTATAATTTGGTTTCAAAAAATGTCAGAACACCACTAAAATGTAACAGTTTAATGCAAATCAAACTATGTTACTAGTCAGCAACTTTTTTGTGTTCTTGGGGTCATGGAATTCCTAGGGTTTGCAAAAGCTCTGTGAGGCGTTAGAGAGAAGTTACAGTTAGTTATGAGGAGCCAAAGGATTGCTAAACATAGTCTACATAGTAAAGATGCCCAAATAGTGCCAAACTGGTTTTATTAAGTGGTAGTATTCTTGATTTGGTATCACAGGTACCAGTTCGTGATATCATATATTTTGCTCAGTTTAAACTTTAAGGAAATATAATTTTTTCTTTAGAAAAGAGGTTGTGATAGAGGAATTATGTCTTTTTTTAAATATCAGCATGTTTGCTTTTATAAGGAAAGACTCCCATTTGAAGGAATTCACATATTGGAAACCACACACTTTGTGCTTCTCACTCCTTCTTCCATTAACATTTTTGATAACTGAAAAGCGTAAATGATTAGTCAGGAATTTAATTTTATAGAAATCCCCCAGGAATACCTGACAGATCAAAGTTTTACTTTTTAATTGATTTTGTATCTATCCCTGACTTGACCTTTCTCATTTTTCATTGTCTTTGAATAAGTTTGTCATTGTCTTTGAATAAGTAAATTATTTAAAGTAATTCTTTACTAGTAAGCCTAGTAAATTCTAGGTTAACTTGGAATATAACTGTATGTAACTTGGAATATAACTATAGTGGATACAGCCTACAAATAGGTTGATTTAGAATTTTTCCTTCAGGTTATTAACATATAAGGTGGAACTGTTTTGTAGATCAAACATGATTACAAGTTTTGACAATTTATATGGATCAGCTTAATAATACTAATTCATACATCTTAGACCACAAGATATGCAATAGTCATGTAGAACATTTGGCCTATATGGCAATTGCAAATAGAGCTCCGGGGTCCTTTTCATTTATCTCAAATCCAAGATATTGTGGCCCTATTGTCATTAAAACACTGTTAAAAAGCAAACACTTAGTATATGCTTTATACATTATGAACAATAACTCATTTAATCTTCACAATAACTCCTTTAGGGTATATTGCTTTTATTTCATAGATGAGAAATTTGAGAGATGAAGAAATTTGCATGGGTCACCTAGTTGTTATTGAACATTTGTAGCTAAAATGTGTAAATATATTTCTAATGCTTAAGTATTTGTTTTCTTACAGATGGTATTAACAAAAATTGACCGATCTTCCAAGGGACATCTTTTGAAACAGGTGCTTCAGATCCAGAAATTTGTTGACACTAACACACAAGGATGTTTTCCTCAGTTGTTTCCTGTAAGGTAAGGGATGGATTGTTTCTATATCTTTATGTACTAACAACTTTTAGTATTAAGTCAGTGTTTCTTAAATTGAGGTGTCATTTAAAATTAGAGGAGTTTGGAAGACTGTTCACTAAGCAGTGATTTATTGTCACACCCATCAGCACTTTTATTTTTTCTTCTCTCTGTTCTGTCCTCTTTCTGCATATTTTTAGTGGATCTTCCCTGTAGCTATTTTCATTCGTTTTCTATCTAGCTCAGCCTAGCTCAATCCTAGACCACAGCAGAAGTAAAAACTTTTTACTTTTTAAAATCAGCTGAACAACAGCCATCCCTTTCTCACTTTGAAAGAAAACCAGCTTATGGTAGAAAATGCATTCAGGCTGTAAGAGATAAGAATTCTCCTTTTAAAAGGACCAGGTGTAAAGAAATACTTCTTATGCATTAGAATAAGCACTGATTGCACACAGAATGGTTATTTCCTGAACTAGCAAGTTTTGAGACATTAGATGGGTTTAGTGACAAAACAAGAGTTTGTACTTACAGTGTATAGCTTGGGTACAGTAAGTAACCTGTACTGCAGCAGAGATACAGTGCCACTCCCTTCTGATTTTCTTACTCTGATTTCTTTGTGGAAGGCACTATGGTGGTTGCTATGAGAGAATAATATTACTAAGTCACACTTAGTTGTATATGAAACTGCCCCGTAGGCAGTCATTCCAGGTCCTACCAGTCCAGATCACATTCAAGTTGTTTGTAATAATGAACATGCCTGCCAAAATCCCTCTTCATTCTGTCCTACAAAAATGCTCTTCTCCTTCAACTTATATTCAAGTACTTATGCTATTCATTTGAAATTTTAAGTTTCAGTTGACTGTAAGCTGAATTTGAATTGACAATATAATGGGGTTGGGGAAAAACTGAGTATTTTTCTTGAGCTACGTGAATAGAATTAGAATGTTCAAAAAAAGTGAATGATCAAGCAATAGTCCCACACTACTATGAGCTATATGCATCAGACCAAATCAAGTTAGACTGTGGCCTGACATTTAGAACTACAGCTATCTGAAAACAGATGGCCTTGGAGAAGGTAATGTCATACATCATTTAAAACACTTAATTGATCTTTGCAGTAAACATCCCCCATCTCACAGATGTGGTTACAAGTCAGAGAAGTGAAGTGAGTTGCAGAGAGGTATTTTCTGGAACAGTAAGAGCCTGGCCTTAGGGTCAGACAGCTGTGGTTTTATATGGTTCTTCAACTTGTTGGCTGTGGATTTTAAAGCAACTAATTCCGTTTTCTGACTCTGTTTTCTCTCTAGTAGAAATGTAATTGCTAGAAGGATTAAATAAAATACATTGTGACTGATATACACACATTAGCCACATAATAAATGTTAGTTTCCTTCCTTGCCAAAGGTCAAATAGTAAATGGCAGGGTCAGGTCAATAACCCAGACTGCCAGGTTTCCAGTCCTTTTTAGAGGCATTCCCTTCTTAGATACGCCAGCATTCTCTGCTGATGACCCTGGAACTGCTGCTGCCACGGTACTCATTCTAGGTGACCAGGCACTGCGGAAGCCACATAACACACAAAAGCCCAAGAACTGGGACACTGCATCCTGCTGGCTTTGAAGAACTTGAAAGTTCACTATCCCACTGTGACCACATAGAGGAAGTTGGCAGGCTGTCCTCAGTAGTTCTCGAAACCCAAATAGAGTTATATATATTCCTTGCTTTGACTTACATGACAAATTCCCAGTCCATCCTTCCAGAAAGGAGATTGACCTATTCAAAGAATAATTATTATAAAATAAGCCAGGTTTTATTTCCTTCTCTTCGTGTATCACCTTGGTAGGAGAAAGGGAGAAGTGTAGTCCAACAAAGTTTGGCCTTTAAGTCTATAGAAGGTAAAAGTTAAGTGCTAACCTTCGTGTCTGAACTCTGCCCCAGCTGAGTAGAGAAGTATAAATGTTGAAAGGCCCCTGAAGATAGCTGCTGGGGTCAGTCTGTTTTTTATAAATGGCATGGAAGAAATATATAAGTAGGCACGGTGTAATTGCTTCTGTGGTTTTCTATGTAGTGAAATTACAAGCAAAAAGAGCACTGACTCTAAGGACAAAGAAAATTGTATGAGTTAACAGAAATACTGCAAATGAGTTCAAGGTGTCAGAGCATGTGGCCTATCCAGTTTGGATCTCTCCTTCAAACTATAAACGTATAACTTCAGTAACCCAAGAATCACAGGCTGTTCTCAAGCAAGCACTTTGGTCCACAAGTCTTTATCAAGGGAATTGGCAATACAGCAGAAGATATTTTACCTGTTTTATATATAGGTGTACACCATACCTGTAACCATACAAGTCATAGCATATCCATAAAAGTCCATGTATCCTGAAAAATCATGTGGTCACCTCTATGCTAACAAAAGGATGACTGGGTAAAGATGGATATAGTAAGACAGATAAATAATAGGTACAATAATGGTGACAATGATTTTAAAAACTCATGAAAAAGGTCTAAATTGTCAAGGTAATTGAGTTTTGTAACAAAAAGAACTAACTAAAGATACCAGAACTTTTAGTCTGGAAATAAAAAGCAAAATGGTTGGTATTCCAATGGCACTGTTCACAAAAGTGAAACAAACAGTCCTAAAATTTGTATAGAACCACAGAACATCCTAAATAGCCAAAGCAATCTTGAGAAAGAACAACACAGCTGGAGGCCTCACATGCCTTGATTACGAACTATATTACAAAGTTATAGGATCAAAGTTATAGGATCAAACTATATTACAAAGTTATAGGATCAAAACAGTATAGTATTGCATAAAAACAGACACAAAGATCAATGGACCAGAATAGACAGCCCAGAAATAAAGCTACCTAAGATATTTTCTGCCATATGGCCAATTAATTTATGACAAAAGAGCCAAGAATATACAATGGGGAAAGGACAGTCTCTTCAATAAATGGTGCTGGGAAAACAGGACACCACATGCAAAAGAATGAACGAGAGCATTATTTTGCACCATATTCAAAAAGTTAAGTAAAAATGTATTAAAGACTTGAATGTAATACCTTAAACTATAAAACTCCTAGAGGAAAACAGGCAGTAAGCTCCTTGACATTGGTCTTGGTGATGATTCTTTGGATTTGACCTCCAAAGCAAAGGCAATACAAGCAAGAATGGGTAAATGGGACTAAAAAGCTTCTGCACAGCAAAGGAAACCATCAACAAATGAAAAGGTAACCTACTGAATGAGAGAAAATATTATCAAATTATGTATCTGATAAGCACTTAATATTCAAAATACATGAAGAATTCATAAACTCAATAGCAAAGTAATAGTCTGATTAAAAAATGAGCAGAGGATCTGAGTAGACATTTTTCCAAAGAAGATATACAGATAAGTCAATGGATATGTGAAAAGATGCTCAACATCACTTCTCATCAGGGAAATGCAAATTAAAATCCCACCTGTTAGAATGGCTATTATCAAAAAGACAAGAAATAACAAGTGTTGGCAAGGTTGTGGAGAAAAGGGACCCCACGTGCTCTGTTGTTGGGAATGTAAATTGGTACAGCCACTATGGAAAACAGTATGGAGGGTCCTCAGAAAATTAAAAACAGACCTACCACATGATCCAGCAATTCTGCTATGGGTGTTTATCTGAAGGAAATAAAAATACTAATTTGAAAAGATATGTGCACTGCCATGTTCATTTATTTTCAATAGCCAAGATAATGGAAACAACCTAAGTGTCCAATCATGGATAAATAAATAGTGATATATATACATACAATAGAATGCTATTCAACCATAAAAAAAAGATGAAATCTTGGCCATTTATGACAACTTGTAAGGACCTTGAGGGTATTATGCTAAGTGAACTTAAGTCAGAGAAAGACAAATAATGTAAGATCTCACATGTGGAATTTTGAAAACAAAAAACCAACCTCATAGATCAGAGATCAGTTGTTTCTTGGGAGATGGGGAGTGAAGGGGGAGTAGAAGTGGGTGAAGGGGGTCAAAAGATAGAAATTTCCAGTTATAAAGTAATTAAGTCATGGAGATATACAGCATGGTGACTATAGTTAAGTATGGCATACTTGAAAGTTGCTAAGAGTAGATCTTAAAAGTCCTCTTCGCAAGAAGAAAATACTGCAACTGTGTATGGTGAAGGATAGTAACTAAACTTACTGTGGTGATCTTTTCACAATATATACAAATATCAGTATACTTGAAACTAATGTTATATTGTAGATCATAACTCAATTAAAAAAAACTTCAAAGTTTGGGAAATAAGAATAGTAGATATGGTGAAATTTTTAGAAGTATTTAGAATAGACAAGATAATGCCAGTCATCAGATTTAATACTATAAAGGCTGGGGGAAGAAAAGAAAGGTAGTAAGACATATTAAAACATAAAACTCACAGGAGTTTATAAACAATTTTTTAAGTTAGATGAGTTCAGATGTTACTACCTCTGACGTAAGGAAGAAAATGATTTTTCTTTTCTTTTCACAGTGCTGTGACCTATTCTGGAATCCATCTGTTGAGATGCTTTATAGCAAATATAACCGGAAACCTTAAGATTAATGACTTGCAGGTTAGCTAAACATTCAAAATCCTTCATGTTAACTAGGTTTAAACACCTAGAACTTTTTCAACATTGTTTTAAATATTGTGTAGCTGTAACTTGTAGAAGGATCACTTCAGTTGTAAAACCTGGATTTTCTTGAGACAAGAATAAATTTGTGCCTGAGGGGGAAAATGGTTTATAAATGATTTAATTATGCTGTTTTTTTAGAACAGGTACCAGTTTTTCCTGTTTTAACAAACAAAAGCATATAGAAATCCATAAAATGAGAACCTATTTACTACTGGGTAGAGAAGGGTTTGCCATGTTATTTATTGGGCTTTTGTCTTTTAAAGAAAATCTATTGTGTATACTTTTTCACATATTAAAACAGACCAGGTAAAAAGGGCTTACTCTGTTAAGCACAATAGGGAGGCTGAAGATAAATGCTCCTTTGTATGCCTATCATTTATCTTTTTTTCTGAGTCCTTACTTGAATAAAAAAAATTATTCTCAATGAAATTCTAGTCAGTACATGCTAGAAACATGAGTCATTTCAGTCTGGGCCAGTCATCTTCAGGTAAACACAGGATTCAGAATCAGAAGACCAGAATTCAAGTTCCAGTTCTAATATTTACTGTATGTTGGACCTTGGGCAAATTGATTTCTCCACGCTTCATTTGTAACTCCAACCTCACAAGCTGTGAAATATATGGTATTATATGCGGAAAGGACCACAGCATGATCTGCAATGCATACTTGTAGAGTGAAGCCAACCCAAGAATGCAGCAAAACTCACAGATTTATCACAGTCAACATCCTGTCACGGAAGAAATGACATTTTCTCTAGTAAAAGATAAAAAAACAAAAACTAGTATTAAGTGAGAAAACAGATCTACAAAGGGCAAGAGAAAAAAGGTGATGGGACAGTTTAGAATTGATACCTGAAGATTCAGAATGGACAGATAAAGCCTTACTTTGAATTAAAGTTAAAGGAAAAGATTGTTAAGAAGATGCTAACCGATTCATGTAAGTGGCTTAGCTTTTCAAAGTGAGGCTAAATGTTAAAAAGGTTGTAGCAGTAGTACTGGAAAAAAATGAAGGCTTTATTAAAAAAACCTTTGTGGCTTTTTTAGAAAATTCATTTTTTAATTTATTTTCAGTTGTTTTATAGTTAATAACACTGGTCTATTTTAACCAGCAGTTTTATAGCTAAATACGTATTTTTTACATAGGCATTCACAAAATATATGGTGATGGTAGAATTATCTTTGAAGTCATCTTTCTGCCTCCTAGTCTTACTGTACTGCTTATCTTAGTATTGGTTCTCTTAAAAGCAAAGCCTGAGACAAAAGCTTGCATGTGGTAGTTGATTTGGGGAGTGATCCCAGGCAACAGGAGTAATGAAACAGAAAGAAGGAAAGCTAATCAAGAATGCATTGAGACACCACATAGGCACTAGTGCTTGAGGGACCTTCTGAGGAGTATTATGAAACGTGCCTCTGAATTGTCTTTGAAGAGGGGAGAGGGCTGCCCCACATTTCCTCCAAGTTGTACAATGCCCAAGTGCTAAGCAGTTCCTACAGTGTGTCAGAAACCAGGAGACAGGACGTGAGAGGTCCCTGGAGCAGGAGGGAAGTGTAGTTTTCCAGGGTTACTTGAAACCAGTTACCACATTAGCAGGAGTAGGAAGGCCAAAAGGATTTGAAGTGACACACTGGACATCTCACCACACTGCTCTTCTAAATGACCTGAGTGTTATAATCCACCAGAAATAATGAAATTGGTATTCACTAGAATGACACATTAGTTTCTAATTTACTAGGTAAGTTATATTTTAGATTTCACTTTTAAACATTTAAAACATTAAAATTTGGGAAAATGATATAGAATACTATATTTCTTATAAATATATAAAATTATTTTGTGGACATATAATGTAAAAAGATATTTACTGTTTTTCCTAGAGTTGTAAGGAACAGGAGATGGGAAAAGGAGACCAAGAAACTTACTCCAAAGGAACATTAGTAAAGCAGAAAAAAAAATGATTGGCTTAGTCCAATCTAACCTTTATAATTTTACCTTCTTAGAACTCACTAAACCACTTTGGTTTTTCTGAATGAGGAATAATCTCCACAAAGTCTATTTCAACTGTAAAAGTTTATTCTGATTCTTAAACAATATGCCATTTCAGAGGAAGGAACCTAAGCCCAGGGAAATTGACTAGTTCAGTGGAGTCGTGTGCAAATAAAAGCAGAAGCAAGTCTGGACCTTATATCTTAGTTAATGGATATTTCTAGATGTCATGAATGAGACCTCCTTGGTATTATCCATGTATTAAGGCACTAAGTAGCTACTGTCACCTGGAAGCTTGGGGAAATAAAATTATATATTTATTAATAGTTATATTAATAACTTAATATATTAACAGTTAGCTAAGTCAGAATGATTAGTGAAGCTTCAGGAAAACTAGCTAAACCAGTGTGTCTAACCCTGCACTGGGGGCTGCTTGCATCATACCACCTGGGCTTCTTGTTAAGTGAGGCTTCTGTCCCCATCCCCTGGTTGTGTTTTTCAATCTCCTCTGAAGGGACTGGGAATCTGCATTTTTAAACCCTCTGGTTGATTCTAAAAGTAGCCTAAAGTTTGAGAACTACTGGTATAGATTAGTGGGAAAATGTGCAGGAAGCAGAGGGAAAGAACAAGATCACAGAAAGGAAATAAAATGATAGGACAGCTGAAGAAAATTATATACTAACACATTGTTTTATTTTCCTATAAATCTGTCTATAGCATAAAAGTTAAGGCTACATCCTACTTAACAAATAAAACCTCATTAACCTAATTCATAAGCTAGAACATCTGAAAGAGACTTCAAACTTCACATCATTTGAAAATAAATGACCACCCTCGTGGAACAGTTACACAAGCAACATGCAAGTCTCAGATGATAGCATTAGCACCAAATTAAAATTTTTATTCAGCCTCATTCCTGAGTGTTTTGCACCTCCTAGCTTTATTTTTTCATTTAACTTTCTCACCTGTTTCTACTTTGTTACCCTGTTTATTTTATGTATAACCACAAGTCACTGTATATCCTTTATGAAGAAAAGTTTATTTGGAATCAATGAGTAGCACCCAAATAAATAAACCAAAAAAAAAAACCCCACAAATTTCTGGTGAACTCCAAACGCATTTTAATATGACCCCTGTGAGATAACATAAACAGATGAAGTGAAATAATGGTGTAACCAGGCCCTGGTAACACAATTAGTGGCAAAACTTAAGTCCTTTTGATGACCAATTCCAGTATGTAAGCAAGAGAGCACAACCATTACAAGCTACGAATTTTGGGGTTCAGAGGTGGACTTACCCACAGTTGAGCCAATAAGGCCAAAGTGACCTTTTAGGTGTGTACTTGTTACTCCCCATCCCGGCTCCCGATTTACCCTAAGACACAAAGTTGGTTTTTGCAAACCTCATTATTGAGGTCTTAATTCCCTGGTATTCAGTTCTTCAAGGACCTACCAGCCTCGATCAAGGAATTACATCTCCTTCTCAAGGGCAAAATACAGACTTTTCATCTTAACACCTGGCATACAGTCAAATCAGAATTTGACTAATAGTCAATACTTTTCAATTAAGTGACACAAAGCTGTTAACAAACGTTTATTGAACTGAAATGAAACGCGAGACAATATTGCACTAAAGCAGCTCCTGAGTTCAAGTAGTATTTCCAGATCTTAGTAGTTCTAACAGCAGAACACTGGATCAGTTTGTTAAACACTTAGAAGTCTCACATATGAGCATCTAAACTCCTATTAAAGCAAAAATATCATCAATGTCATCTGTCTCCCTAATGATTCCTGATGTGTTGTGTGTGTATGTTTGCAGTGTCCATGAATCAGTTTCATTTCCTTTGCCTCCTGTATGATGTTCATGAATTTGTTTCTCCTTAGTTTGTATGACAGGTTTTGAAATACTGCTACTCAAGAGTTGCTTACTGTTAGGGTAGCAATCAGGTCTATGAACCATACAGTGTGAGAGTTTCCATTTATTGTTATCTATAGCACTCAGAGCCCCTTGAGGGGACTGCTGAATTTCCTTTAAAAGACTTGACTGCAGCTTTCTCTGTGATTTCCTCTGTCTCAGTAAAATTTTTTTCTGTGATCTTCTTTGTCTCATATGATGCTTTGAAGTTTTGATACCTGGGCCATGAAGAAGGCAGTTGCAAATTGACGTTTTTATGCTCTCTAGTTTCTTTGGCAAACTAAAGAACAGAGAGAAAGGAAAAAATCAGAGATTGTTAAGATGCAGAAGAACATTCTCAAAAACTTTTAATTTGTCTCCTTTTCACCAACTTCTAACAGAAAAGTACACAATTTCTCTAGAAGTCCTATGCCTATGCACAACCCCAGAACCATAACAAAAAATAAGGAACAGAAGCTTCAACCCAAATGTTTTCTGAGCACAACTTCCCTCTGATTCAGGTTCTAGGCAAATGTGTCATCCTACAATTCCAGCAAGGTAGCAGAATGGTGAGACAACTCCGTATTTTAGCATCACAGCTTTTCCCTGCTAATCTGCTTACCTGTTCATAATGTAATAGTGAAACTGGGGAAAGGATGTATCACAAATAGAAAAATCTGCCAGTATGCATTAATTCATGTCTGGATAACAACTTTGTGTTGTAGCAGGAAATAGGAATAAAACTTAAGAGGGAGTTTATATAAGGATGAGAAGAGAGGGCTTCTGGCATAGACTGACAGCTTTGAGCTATTCTAATTGTGATTCATGTATCATCTTCAAGTTTGGGAATGCAGAACTCCGCTGATGATTTTAGGTGCTTCTTCTGAATAGAGTACAATGCCGCAGGGTACATCAGTGCCTTCCTAACTGCCTCAATGTTTACGACGGATTTCAAAAGATTAGCATGGGTCTGTAATTACTATCCCCAACCACTCCTCTTCCTATTTAAACAAACATAGAACTTTGAGGTTCCATTATAATGTAGTAATTCATGATCTCTTTTTCCAAACTATTTTCTTATCTTTCTCTGTGTGGTGATTTTAAGTGGAGAGAGAACAGGTGTACCCCCAACTGAAATGGAAACAGAAAGAATGAAAACAGAATCAGAGGATCTGAACTGAGTTCTAGGTCTCCAGCTGGAACACCCTGAGCAAAATCCTCTATTCCCTCATGTATAAAATGGGAAAAATAACTGCCTACCTTGAAGTTACTGTGGATATTAAGTACATTTTAAATGTACTACAAATATAACATTGCTGAAACAGCAAAACAGGGCACTACTGAAAGAACATATTTTTGGGTACAGAATAATGGTTTAACCAAATAAACATCAGTTTGTTACCCTTCTCATTAACTTTTAATTATCTTCATCTCTGCCTCACCTACCCTTGACTTTAAACCCAAGCTTGAACAGAACAGCTCTATCTCAGGCTGAATTTCCACTCTAGAATAAGAACTCTTTTTGATGGCTGCCAGCCTTTAGGAAACCCCAATGTAAAAATCCCTTCCAGCAATGCATTCCTTAGTAATACTTAGCAAATTCTCCCATAACTTAAAAAAAAACTTGTTACAAACCCTCACTATATATCAATTTTTTTATTAAAATAGGAATATCTTTTCCATAAATTTTAGAAGAAAATTTAGCAAATTTTAGGACAGCTCAAGGGATTCATCCATGGGAACCATTAGAAAGCCCTTAATAGATACATGTCTGTAACTAGATAATTATGGTAGATGAAGAATATTTCTTGAAGGATACATAAAAAACCATTCACAATGATTACTTCTGTGAAAGGAATAAGGATCTCTATAGCCATTTGTGTCTGAAGTTGTTACCATGGGCATCTGTTGTTTTTTCAATAAAAATATAAAACCCTAAAGTGTCTAACTCCATGTATTGCTTCAAGCAGGTCTGACTCACTAAGGTAACCATCCTTAAGTAGTTCTGTGAATGTAAGAACCACAAGAAAAGGAAGAAATTACATGGACAGCCTAGTTCCTGTGAGTGAACACTGCCTGTCCCTGGTCCAGTGTGTGCCCTCGGAGGAGGCAGGCACCTCCTGCTTCTACTCACACCCTCACCCCACTGCACTGAAGCTGTGGGCAGGACGGCTGTCTCTCCTAGTACAGCTAGAGCTCCATGAGGGTTAAGTCTGTCTTAGATACGATTGTATCCCCAGGCTTAGCATGCCACAGACATCCTAATGCTTTCTGAATGACCAAATGGAATGGTGAAGAGTATAAATTAATAAATCCAATTAACCAAGTTTACTTTCTTCCTCCTAATGATAAAGTTTGCCCAGCAAAAGCAGCAAAACAGTTTGACTAGAGCCGATGTTCAGCACCCTTAGGGCTACTGGACACCCCATTTTAAAGAAAGCTGACTTAAACATACAAAGTTTCACCCTAAATGACAACAGAATAAGGAATATAATTTTCTTAATATACCTACCTATAGCCTTGAGTTTCCACATGTTTAAGCCGGTTACTTTTAAGAAGTTTGTTACCCAGATAAGTGGCCTGAGCCTTGAGTTTTTTGCTCCTGCACCACAGAATCAGCATTTGGATTTCTTCAGAAAGTTGAATGAAAGTCTCAGCCTCTCGGATCCTTTGCATAAAACGTTTGGTACAGGGAGTTCCTATCACTTTCTGAGAAGATTTCGTTGCCTTTAGTTTGGATTGAGAACATTTAAATTCAAAGCTGGTCTCCTGAAATATGGAAAGATGAGAAAAATATACTGAATTTGTTACTGACTTGTAAAATAGAGAAAAAGAGAATTGACTCAGACTATCAAAATTAGAAAATCTGTCTTTTTTAAAGGAGAAAACTTTTTTTAGCCCACTGTACTTTTCTTTTGTCTTAAAACAATTTTTTTATTTGCTGCTCCTAACACAAGATTTTTTTTCCCTGTGTGCTGCAATAGATCACATCTGTGGCTGAATTCAGTTGTACACAGGAAACTTAACATAAATATTCTACCACATATCTATATCTGTTTAACCTACACATAAGAATAAAACTACATGATCAAATATTGGCCAAAGCCTATCTGGTGGGGAAAAAGATCACAAAATCCCTTTTCCTCTATGCTACTGGACTACCACAACCTGTTTTTCATTTCTTTCCTTATGCTGAGTCACTCTCCTCAGTGACTGGTCATAAATGTTACTGCAACTGCGTGAACACAAGGATGATTGCTAAACATGGTAAAAATGCTTAACTGAGCAATACTTCTAATTCCAATTGAACTATAGTTTGATGTGGCACCTTTGTCTCTTCGACCCCATCTTTCTGTATCCAGTTGGAATTATACCAACTTCTACAGTTTATGAAAATAAGCCACCTACCAGGTGTGCTTTCATCCTTCATTCAAAGCTTACTTTCTTCCAATTTCTCACCCTCATGAATGTAAAAAAAAGAAAATATAAAAGTAGAGACTTAGCAATACTTTGTTGGTAATAAGTTTGATGTAAAAGCAAGCTGAGCATAATATTAGCATATTTTAACTGTTAAAAATGTGGTATTGACTAGTCATGACTAAGAATGATTCTGACCATCCAGCTTCAAAACTAACTCACCTACAGCAGGGAGATGGACTGCAGAAGTTTGAAGGGTCATAGAGGCCATAATTCTTGAGACAGAGTTGCCAAAAAACTATTTTGGAGACTGGTGTATTGATAAAAATACAAAGACTATGAAACCAAACTGCCTATGTTCAAATCCTAACCCTGCCCCATATGTGCTGTGTGGCCTTAGCAAGTTTATTGTCATTTCTATACCTCAATTTTCTCATCTGAAGTATGGAAACAGCAGTAATAGCACTTACCTCGCAGGGCTTTTGCGAAGATTATGAGTTAATACATGTAAAGCATTTGAACAGTGCTTGGCAAAAAGTAAATCCAATATGTTTATGAACTATTATTATTACTTTATTATTCCTCCCTTTGGGACTCAGGAATTAGACAGAATATAAAGGCAAGCTGAAATCCTTGTAAATGTCCAAATACTCTGACTTACTAGAAATGATTAAGAATTCTTAAATAGAATGGAAGAAGTAACCCATGAAGGAAACCAGAAGAAAACAATTTTGAGAAGACAGAGGGTATCAGAAGTCAAGTAGTTACCAGATTAAAGAGGGTCACACTGATGTACTTTATCTTTTGTTAGCTCCAGAACAAACAGAATTCATAGGCACAAAGGCAGGGAATCATGTTAAAACTGGACCCCGACAGACAGAAGACTAAAAACAAAGGATGAGTAGGACATAACAATGATGAAAGTAGCTAATGACATCTCACATTCATTAAGTGCTTACAATACTCCAGACTTTGCTGAACACTTTACAGGCATTAAAACTGGCACAACCCTATGAGATGCATACTATTAGAAAACAGAGGTATGGGCAGATTAAGAAACTTAATAAACTTAACAGCCAGGACTCAAAACAGTCTGTCTGACTACAAAGCCTATATACTTAAGCTGCAGAACAATCCACACCTACACTGGATCCTAGAGTCTCTTTAAAATTCTAACAAAGCTCTCAGTGAAGTATTTTGAACAGAAACAAATTCTGAAATAGAATTCAGTAAATTCTATTAACTGAATGAACTGAATGTACTCTAATCCTTTGGGAGTGCCCTGTCATTCAGAAGCATTGACTGAGAACTAAGATGGCTCTCAGCTTAGAGCTGAGGATAAAAACAGAAGTCAGATTCAGTTTCTGTCCTTGGTAAGTGGCATCTACTCTAAAGATTAGCAAAAATCATAAGCTGTATTAAAATAACACAAACCTGCATAGCTTTGTGTTTCAACTGTTTGCAGAAAGTCCTCACATCAAATTCTGATGAGTTTTCTGTGGAGATGGAAATAACCTGAATACAAAAACTTAGGCATACTATTTTCATATCAATAAATTTTTAAGCAAGTGACCAACATTTTCTGCCTAACTATGACAAAAGAAGTAAAGGGAATTAAAGAACTATGAAGCAACAACTTTAAATATTCAAGCTTAGGAAACTGGCATACATATATATATATATATAAACCTCTCTGAAGATGAGTTAAAATTGAGAGAGATGATCAATTTCTTTCTACAAAATGCATAATTATATTGTGATTTCAACTTTTTTCTTTTGTGAGAGTCTGTGCTATATCAAAACAAATTACCTCTGAAGATTTTCTTATGCTTTACTGGCTTTCCAAGATCCACATTATTTTGTGTATTGATCTTCATTTGTTTAGCTTTTTTAGAAATTCTGAGTGAAGTTTCTTCACTGGATCTTGGTGATTGCTCCTTTGTTAAAAACAGTTTATTCAGCAATTTGGTTACTCCTTTAGTGGCAAAAGCTGTAGGCAATTTTTTCTTAAAAAGCTCAAAATAGGGCTGTCCTAAAAATTCAGCAATATCAGAAGGAAAGGTAAAATCTTTGAAGTAAGGCAGTGGTTGAATCCTAGAAACCTCTTGAAGCAATCCAAACAATGGCTCATATAAAGAAATCAGCCTTTTTAAAACAGCTTTATAGAGAACCCTAGGGAAAGAAATAGGAGCTCGTGAATTAGCCAGTAATTACAATTTTTTTAAATTTCTTATTTAAAATAAGCACATATTATTGTAGTCAGCAAAAGAAAAAGCTATTTTCATTATAAAAAAGAATGAAAGTTTGGTATCTTAAAATACATATTTCTAACACTGTTACCTCTGAAAATAGGCAGAATAAAAAAAAATGATTGGAAATAGTACCTGAGATATCCACATTAATACACCAAAGCAAGGTTTTTAATCTCCAAAGACAAAAAAATTTTTTTTTCCAGTTTTCATTTCAAATTGGTGTCAACCCAGTTGTTTAAAATGGCCCAAAACAGGTCTCCTTACAAATATGAACAGATTCCAACTCCAATTATCCATCAGATTAGTTCATATACACTGAGAGACACAAAGGAAAGTCTCTTTGGTTTGCAACTATTACCAGTGTTTTTTGTATCAACTATGCCTCAAAAAGCAGTGGTGGTTCAGGTGGAAGAAAAGAATCTGGAGCACAAGGAAGGTCATGCCATTAAAATTAGAAATCTAGTAGCAGAAAGAATAGTTTGCCCAGGAACACCTTCATTTTTTTGTGTGTGTGTGTGGTATTAAGTACGATTTTTTTTTTTTGGTATCATTACTCTACAATTACATGTGCAACATTATGGTTACTAAGCTCCCCGCTTCATTGAACACCTTCATTTTAAGTGGGCTAGATGCTGTATGATTACAGCAACCACTTTATTATTATTCCAGTTGCTAATCCTAGGAATTCATTTGCTTAGCTGTTTAGTACTGAGGTGATATGGCTTCAGGTTAAAAGCCTAGTCTTTTGACATAACCATCAACACTTAGCTTCCAAATCCACCCCAGATAAACTCTGACCAAGTCAAGAAATGGAACTCCAGTACCTTCAGCATCCCATGGGAAAACAAATACAAAAACTACTAATGAGAAACCTAGGCTGACTTAGATGAAAAAGGAATGAAGGATTTCAAAGTTACGTACTACATACCATAACCTGCTCACCAGCCCAACCATCACAAGGTTTAAAATAATGAATTCTTGCAAACCTAGATGTTTCACAGTCAAGCTGGACAGTCACGTTAAAGTTCAAAAATAAAGTGATTTGGATTCTGTAAGTTACATTTATAAGAAAAACAAATTAGAAGTAGAACTTTCCTGAAGGAATTAAAGCCTTAAAAGATATTGTATTAAGTCACAGAAACTAAAGTAATTAAACACTCTGTTAGAAATCTCATTATTAAATTAGTTTCTAAGAATAAGGATTTCTAACTGCAGTGCCCTTAAGGAGATTACATGCTAGATGGACAGGCAGTCTCTACTAATGACTATAGCAGGCAGTGCCTGGGAAAAGGAGGCCAAGAAACAAAATTTTCATAACTCCCATAAGTTAGAACTCCTATGGAGCCCTTCACTTTCAGAAATACTACTAAATATATCAAAACAATTCCAACTCAGAAGCAGCTGATTCAGGATACAGAAATGTCTTGCAGCAACAGTCCAACAAGCGAAGTAACAACTTGCTGGCTCCCAAAATCTTCATCAGCATCAATTCCACCACTGGTTGGCTGGGGATGACACGTGCTTTGGTAGATATAGGCTGATTTTCACTTCACAAAAATAGAGAAGTACGTTGCTTTCATTCTTAAATACAAGGCATTTACACAGCAGTTTTCAAGTGCAGACTTGCTTTAAGCTCAGTTTGAGGTAGTTATGCTCAATGATGACTCACTGAAGTTCACTGACACTAATATTTCAATAAAATCTCTTAGGACCCAGATTTCAGTGTCACTCCAGTCCCTCCCACAGGCCAACGGAAGGAGATTATCACAAATACCAGGTGCCTCTTATTAAAACAAAATCTGTATAGCCGAGATATAACTAGTTATATTTCAACACCAAGAAGTGCGAAGTCCAAAGGGAGATCACAGCAAGACACTGAGCTCCCAGCCCACCACAGAGGCCATCACGAAGCAACTGGATCCTTACTTGGGAAAAAACTCAGAAAGATCTTGAATTGAAGCCTCCAAATTCATGTTTTTCAAGCGTTTTAAGCACTGTTCAACCTGAAAGGGGGAGAACAGCTCAAATTCACACATATATTCAGAAAAGGCCACTGATGTGACCAGGAAAGCAGAGAGATCCAAATTGTCATAGTATGGAAATACAAAATACCTTTTTAAGGGTAAAGAAATCGACAGCCCAAAGCAGTTGCTTCTGGTTAAAAATTTTAAACTTATCCAGCCAAACAAATTTCTTTAATCAGGTTATGAGTAAGACTTTACTATATGCCAATATATGCCTGATGCTATAAAAGGGACCAAATTAAGTATAAGATTATTCTAAAGATTTCACTTTTCCTGCAGCAACATGATTTCTAATAGTGAAACAACAAGATAGTAAGTTAACTACTAAATTTCAACAGTCTGTGCCACAGAAATGAGGAAAGTAATCGACTTACTTTACAAATGGATTTTGAACATACACATGCAAAACGTGCTGGGACAAGAAATGGTTTAAGATACTTCCCAATCTCTAGTTGCTAAAAATTTGGTGGTAAAAATAAGGCATATAAAATATTTAAACATTAAAATAAAAACATATGCCCAATTGAAAACTGCCGCCCCCTCAGCACTCCCTGCTTCCCTGCTTTATTTTTCTCTATAGTCCTTATCACCATCTGACCTTTGACTGACTGACTGCTTGCCTGCCTTTCTCCTCTCAACTATAATGAAGTTCCATTACAGCAATATAGTTTGTTTGCTTCATCCACCACTGTAACTCCACTTAGGCACAGTATTCAATAGGCACTCAGGAGCATTTTTTTTTTAATCAAAAAAAGGTAAAAGCCATTCTGGGGTGCCTGGCACATAGAAAGTACTTGTAGAACTAATAAAGTAAATGAATGAATATATAAGGAACCCAGCTTAGGAGGCTCTCCTGTACGGTGTAGTCCTTAAGCTGGAGGGACCAGTTTTATCTTAAAATCTAATTTACTGAATTTCCATAAAAAGATTAAGTGGCAGTGTGATCTCCCATCTTCATCGAGTAAATGTGTTGAGTCCTAACCATAGTCCTTCCTCCTTACCTGTTTAAGGGCCAAATGGGGCTTGTGGCGGCCCATTCTGTTGTGATTGCTGTAAAGAACTGCACATAACACATCTGTTTCTGCATCTAAGATTCGGCTCTTCAGTGACAACGTAAGAAGACAGCACTCCTTAATTACAGCTGCAATACAAAGATCTAAAGCAGCGGTGTTTAATAAGACAATAGTGTTTCTACATTAAGTATATTATATTAAAATACAAGAACATCTTTCCTTGTTTGTCTTAAAGGAATCAAAGCAAATAAACAATTAGCCTCAACTATTAACAACATAATGATTTTAAGCAAGTGCAAAATGGTGACATGATATAAATGGTGACAGAAATCATTAAGAGAACATCTCTTAAACAATAATGTATATCTTTACATCCCATTTCTTCATGATTTAATAGTCTTTCACATGAATGCTTTGTTCTCATTTGGTGGACACTAACATCGTAGGTACCTTGAAAGTGGGGCAAGTGATAGTTAATTCTTACTTCTCAATCCCCCATTTTGTTATGCATATAATGGGAATGGATAAACTCATACTCTTGAAAGCAAAGGTAATGTGTTGGGTACCACTTTATGTTCAGGAAAAAAACACCATGACAACTGTAAATTACATTGTTTGACGAATGCCTGACTCAGCACGGTGTGCTCAAAACAACAGCTCTAGTCTGAAAAGCTGTTAAGATGGAGTTAATGTGTTCTCTGTGGCTCGAACGATAACACTAGCATCCTAGATATAAGTAAAACAAAGGCAGATTTCTACATAACGTGGAGAACTTTTTGTCCCAACCATCTGAAACCAGAATAGGCTGCCTTCGAGTTGAGTGAGTTAGCGAATTTCCATACCTAATAGGAATCCTGTTAAATAATGTTTAATAAAGGCAGAGGGATGATTATCTGTAAACTTTGTAGACTGGATGGAGGGGAGGAGGAAGTCATAATTAGATATAAGTAATATTAGTAACTAGCATTTGAGTGTTTACTTAATCAGGCACTGTTCTAAATGCTTTACCTATAACATTAACTCTTTCATTCCCCCAAACAGCCCTATGAGGCAGATACTATTTTTATCCCCATTTGAAAATGAGCTGAGACACAAGGTTAAATAACGACACCCCCACCTTCCCTGCCCAGTTCCATGCAGCCCAGGAGTCAAACCCAGGCAATCTGGCTCCTGCGTCAACTCCTAATTACTACTCCCTACTGCCTAAAAACGGCAATACCATGACAAATTGGTAAAACACTTAAAGAGCATTCTCCCCTAAATGACATTAGATCCTCCCAACAACCGCTGATGGGTAGGACTGACCCCGTTTTACAGATACCAGGAAGACTGCGATTTAAGCCCAGAGTGTTTTAAGTGACGCCCTCCAGGTCCTTGGAGGCAAAGATCGGGGGCAGACTGAAGGGTAACAGGGCTCCCAGTGCCGAGTGAGCCCAGGGTTCCCGGGCAGCACTTTCCCCTGAGCCACCCACAGTGGGTTCAACGAGAGACCGCGAAGACGCCGGCCCCACGCGATTCCTCGGCAAACCCCGGGACCTCGGGAGTCCCAGGAAGTCCCGCCCCCGCGGGCCGGCGCCGCCCGGACTGGAGCCCCGCCGGAAGCACCGGCTGCACGGCCGCCGCCGCCTCGCTCACCCAGGGCCGCGCTGGGGTCCTGGACCGTCAGGGTGCTGCTGCTCCCCGCCTTGGGGATCCTCACGCGGTTCCACGGCTCCGGGCCTGGCGACCCCGCAGCCATCTTGGGAGGCGGGGGAAGAACTGGAAAGGCGGAGCTGGGCGAGAGCGTGAGGAGCGACAGAAGGGGAAGAGAAGGGGAGGAAGAGGTGGTGGCGAGGAAGGGGCGGGGCCGGGGCGGGGCCTTCACGGGATCGGGGACCGAGCGCGGTGGCCGTCCAGACCCGGGCCTCCAAACCTGCGGCTTCTGAGAGTGGTGACTGTTACATATTGGGCAGTTAGTGGATTTTGGAAGCAGGCTGCCAAGGTTCTAATTCTAGCTCTGCCTTTTGCTAGCTCTGTGATCTCAGGAAAGTTACCTAATTTCTTCAAACCTTTATCCCTGTGGGTAAAATGAAAATGATAATAGCTTCTACATCACAGAGTTGTACAGTGTTTTAGAGCTGTGCCTGGCATACAGATATTTACTCTTACCAGAATTATATTGCTGGTATTATTTCTGCTGTTAAAAACAGGTAGCATCGCTCATGGAAACTTTCATGCTTTCTGTGGGTGCCCTTGCACATACTCATTCCTCTGTTTGGACCACCCACTGAAACACAATCTCCCTCAGCTCTGGTGTCATCACCTCTGGGCAATTCTTCCAGAACATCCCATCCCGGCTTTGTAACTTGATACGGAGACCCTTTTATGTACTATTACTGTGTTCGCTTCTGTTATTAGCTTTCTATTGCTGCTGTAATAATTAATACAAGCTTAGTCACTTAAAACAACAGTTATTATACTACATTTCTGGAGATCAAAAGTCCAAAATGAATCTTACTAAGCTAAAGTTGGTGGAACTGGATCCTTTGGAGGCTGTAGTGGAGAATTCGTTGCCTTTTCCCAGCTTCTAGAGGCCACCTGCATTCTTCAGCTCATGTCTCCACCCTCCATTTTCAAAGTCATTAACAGCACTTTCCAATCTCCCAACACCTCCGCTTTCTCTTTCTCACCCTCTTGCCTGCTTTGTTTTAAAAGGATACTGGTGATTACATTGGGCTCACCATCTCACCATCTCAGAATCTTTAACTCAATCACATCTACAAAGTTTGTTTTGCACTGTAAAGTAACATAGTCACAGATTCTAGGGATTAGAATGTGAACATCTTTGGGGGGGCCATTATTCAGCCTACCACAGATTTTCTCACAGAATTGACCTCACTGTATTGTGTTAATGTATTTGCATATCTCTTTCTCCAATGGCCTGTGATCCTACTGAAGGCAGTACTACCAGTATAGCTACTGAACTTTATATCTCGATGCTTAGCTCAGAGCCTTGCATGTAGTAGAACCATAATAAATTTTTCAGATTGATTGAGGTATAATTGCTATACAAAGAACTACATTTGTTTAATGTGTACAATTTCATGAGTTTGTCATTGTTTACTGGCTAAATAAGAAAGTAGAGGATGCTTGAATAGTTTCTGAAGAATGAATAGGAATTTCCCAGGCAGATAAGGGAAGAAAGGAGGACATTCCTGACAGGCATGTTAAACAAGGTAAGTTGGAAGAATCACTATTCCTGGGTCAGTATTGCTAGAGCATAATGTGTGCTAAGAGATGAAGTTGGAAGTGACAGTGTCAGATTATGGGCAGAACATGGGTTTACCCTGAAGGCTGGTGATTACCAAAACTGGCTGATCATAATTACCTGGATAGCTTTTAAACATGGAAAATTTCAGGCCCCACTCTGGAAATTCTTATTCATTAGGCCCTGAGTCAGTCTCTAATCTGTTTTTTAAGAGTTCCTTCTGATGATAGGCTGAATTGGGGAGCCCTTATTGTAGGTGATAAAAGGAGTCACTGAGTCTTAGGTAGGACAATTTTAAGTTATCTTGCTTCAAAGGAAGAACACTGTGGAGAGCAGATCTGAAGGAGAAGAGGCTGGAGGTAAGGAGGTAGAGTAATCTATTACAAAAATTGAGGCAAGACATGATGAAGGGCAGAATACCAACACTGGTACTGAAGATGGACAGAATGACTTATTTAGATGTCTGGTTTTTACATA
This sequence comes from Smutsia gigantea, assembly GCA_032199065.1. NCBI lineage: Eukaryota > Metazoa > Chordata > Mammalia > Pholidota > Manidae > Smutsia > Smutsia gigantea. The sequence continues at coordinate 41,157 of JAVSCE010007331.1, read as the reverse complement.
TTTAGATGTCTAGCACCAAAACCATTTCCAGATTTTCACTTTCAGTTTGAGATATGGAATTCAAATGTAGAAGAGATTTAAGTAAGTGGCCTGGATAATGAGGTGACTTTTGATGTACTGAGTTTGAGATTGCCCATAGGCAGTCTAACTCACCAGTTGAATAAATGGGAGTATAGCTCAAAGGGGGACTGCAAAGGAAGTAAAGATGGTGAATATAGGATAATGTTTTTAGAAGCTCAGATAAGGGAAGACAGTTTATGTGGTAACAGAGAAGTAGGATCAAGAAAGATACTGTTTTGTTCTGATTTTAAGGATAATGTATAGTCAGGGTTCCACTAGTCACTCAGAACCAATAGGATATGTATATTAAGTGAATTACTGAAAGAAATTATGTTACACAGTTGTGGGTGGGATAGGGCAGGCCAAGAAAGACCAGGCTGAAAACTCTCAGGCAGGAGCTGACGCCGCAGTCTGCAGGTGGAATTTCTTCTTCCTGTCTTCAGGGAAACCTCGGTTCTGGTTTTAAGGCTTTTAAAACTAATTGGATCAGGCTTATCCAGATTACTCAGGATAATCTTTACATAGAGTCAACTGATTGTGGCTCATAATTCCATTTACAGAATACCTTCACAACAACTCCTAAGCTAATGTTTGATTGAATAACGGGATAGAAACTAGCCAAACTGATACGTAAACCTGACCATTAAAGATAGGAAATGATTTTCTCACAAGTATGGACTAAGGAGAAAGAGCCATAAGAGTTAGAAAAGCTGTACATGCTAAAGAGATGAAGGGAGGAGTATTGATGGAGCAACAGATTTATTCAATAGTTTTTGAGCATCAGCTGTTTGCCAGGCACCATACTAGGTCCCAGAGGAGACAAACAGATGGGATCAAGTGTTTAGCTATAGAGCTTGACTTAAAACCTAGAAAGCCTTTACTCTCTGATTCAGGACAAAAGTAATGACATTTTAGATATGGACATGTTTAGAGTGGGGTAGCCCCTGGACGAGAGCATCTGTGTGGTCAATGGAGGAGGTTTTGCTGTCATTACCAAGCGTGAAGGGCAGAGAGACGGGATTCTGGGGAAGCAGTGGATATTAGAGAGCAGAGCTTCCTTGAGCAAGAGACATGCAAGAGGCATGGGCTTTGTACATTAGAGAGAAAAAAAGGTTTTAGGGCCATGCTTTTACAAATTTCAAGTCTGCAGAGAAAGACTACCACAGACACAAATGATCATTAAATACATAAAACCTTGTCCATCTCATCAGTACTCCAAGAAATTCAGATTAAAATAATTTTCAAGTCAAAGAGACCAAGAGTGAAAAGGATAGTGCCCTATGTCACTGGAGCTTTGGACAAAAATTTAGGTTTCTTTTGTTTTTGTAATCATAAAAATGGAAAATGATATTATAGTTATATAATGAATCAGTTGTTTTCTAATATTGTGGCAGTGGAATTCTTCCCCCTACCCCACCCACAAAATCTTATGTAGAAATCAAATACATAAAACAAAAGCAGAGTTGCAGTGGTTAAGAGTATATGGTAGAATGCAGGGTCCTCCCATTAATGCCTCGTGCCCTGGCCCTTGGAGGTGGCACATTAGACACTTCCTAGGGACAGTTTGGAACCCATTGCTGTAAATAAATAAATATGTGTTGATGTGAGCCATTCCTGATGATACACTAAGTTGTTTTTTAAAACTGTAGAAACTGTATAATGTGATTCCATGAAAAAATACACATATATGCATTGAGAAAAAGGTCTGAAGGGGTCTAAATAAAGGGGTTAACAATTACTATCTTTCCAGCAGTACTACAGGTATTTTTTTCTTCTATGAGCTTGTTTGTATTTTCTATTTAAAGAAAGAAATATGTGTTGCTATTGTAATGAGAAAAAATTATTTTTAATGCCAAAATAGTGTGACCCAAAATCTTAGGATGTGTGCTTGTGAGTATGTGCATGCATACTTATATGTGTGCACCAGTATATTCAGAGACACACTTTAGGCCCGTCCAGCTATCGTCACTCAACTTCAATCCCATCCTTCTATACTTTGTGATGCTGCAGCTAGGACTCTGCACAACCCTGTGTTTGCCCATTATAGCAATATGAACCACTAGAGGGAGGTTGGAAGGCAGGAGAAAGGGGACTTCCTCTTTGCTCCCTATTCCTGACAGTATTGCCTGGAAACTGCTCTTCATCCCAGGTCATAGCAGTTGGTTCTTGGCCCTGACTCATTTTGACACACAGAACTGGTTGCCCTCTCAGAGGTACTGGCCGCACCTGGACGGTGTTCTCTCCTCAATGATCTGAGTCCCAATTCTGCAGATCCCTTTCTCCAAACATCTAAATTCTGATAACCCCAATTCTTCGCCTTGTTTCCCCAGCTCCAGGTGTTGTAACTGCTTTTAGCAGTTATCTCTGTGTTACCTCAGGGTTGCATGTGTGTTTTCAGCTCTTAAACACCTAGTTACCCAATTCTTTATAGTGAATTCTCTCAGTGAAATATGTAGCATGATTCTGTTTCACCAATGGACTCTGACTAATATAATACTTGGATTGAGAAGGAGTCCCAGGAAACAGGCTCTCAAAATGAGATTGGTTTGGCCATGTCCTTAGCTTTGAACACAGTAGTGATCTCCTTACTAGGAGGAAATGGAATATGAGAAATCCAGGCTATGCTGTGGCTTCATGCTTAATCACCTGAGGTTAATTGTGATGAAATGCCATCTGAAGCCCTGAGGGGACCAGATGACCATTATGATGGCAATAATGCTGCTCAGTGCACTAGACTGCCTACAAAACATGACTAGAATCAGGGAGCTTCTGTGATGACCCTAACAGAATCACTTATTTCTAATAGATGCAAGGCTGACCTTGACCCCAAATTTAATTCTGTTGGTTGCAGAATTCCAACTTAAATTGAATTCACAGACTCAAAGGTCATATATGAGAAGGTTAGCACTGATTGGTAAGGACTCTGAGACTTTGCATAGAAATCATCATTTGACTTGGGAAAAGCTGAGAATCTTAGCGTAGGCTGTCTTCTTGTTTCCAGTTGACAAATGGAAAAGGCATCCTCCCCTCACCTAAGGTGAACCCCTTCAACTGTGTTCAGTGTCCTAAATCCTTCTGCCTTCTTATACATATCAGGCAATAAATGAATCCCCTATTCTCAAACATCCACAGTATAAGCTCCTGTATTGGCCCTTCCCCATCAGCATCTAATAACATAAACAAGTCTCTTGTATCTTGGAGAGAACACATTCTTCCCTCTGTTTCAGGGTTTTTCTATTTGTTGGCCTATTTTCCTTTCCTCTTCCACAGGAGTGCCTACAAAAAATGATGAGCTCAGATTTTTATCTTAGTTCAAGTCATAGAGAATCAGAAAGCTGGTGTGGTGATCCTAAAATAATCACTTATTTCACTGCAGGGCTGACCTTGACCCACACGGAAAGGAGAGAGATTCATTCCACAGCTAAGCTCCTTCAACTCCCTCTTCACTACCTACTCAGTCTTCAACCCACTGCAGTTGGGTTCCTAACTTTTTACAGTGTACCAGCAGGAAGCAGAAACCATCACAGATGGTTCAAAAGAAGGGGTTACAGAGATGTAGGCCACAGACATATGATGGTGACACACTCAGAGCAGGGACAATGAGAAGCCATAATCATTCCTAGGGCTAAGGAAACAGAAGGAACTAGAATAGTGAGGACTGGAACCAGGGAGAAGAGGACACCTGGTGGGAACTGAAGGGAGGTGGGGTGCACCTGTATCCGGAGACCAGACACCGAAGCAGGAAGGGAATCTTGCCCGCTTTATCTGCTTTGTCATCTACTGTTGCCTCGCATTGGCCAAACCCAAGTGGATGCCAGAGGGCAAGAAAGCCCAAGTGATAAAGTTCATAGGGCTCAGCCTCCTGGGCACAGAGGTGGTAGGGGACAGGGTGGTAGGTAAACATAATAACCAACACATTCGCCCACAGATTCTTTCATAAAATCCAGTATCTTGCTTTGATACTGTTGACCACTGCCTCTTTGAACTACTCTCTTCCTGTGGCAGACATTCTGCTGCTTTTCCTTCTCTCTCAGATGCTCCCGCTCAGTTTCCTTTGCCAGTTGCTCTTCTTCTGCCCATTCCTTGTATATTAGGGTTCTCTACATACTCCCACGGCTACACTCATAAATTGAAAACTGAAAAATCTCTATCTCTGGCTGAGATTTCTTTCCTGAACTTTAGACTTCAGAGTAGGTAACTAGAACATTTACCTGCCTCTTCCGGAACCTGATGATGCCAGAGCACCTCATACTCAACCTGTCCCAAATTGGACTCACCTCCCACCCTCATCCCTGGAAACTTGCACATCTTCCTGTGTCTCACTGCATAAGATTTCTATCTACCCAATTATCCAATCAATCATCCAAGCCATTCTCTTTGATTCTGATAGAATGACTTTTCTAAAATGAAAAATACGATCATTTTACTTCTTTGCTGTCAATGGCCTATTAAGCCCACGATAAAGCCTGAAGTTCTTAATGTGGCTTACAAAGCTTGTGTCAAAGATTTCTAGCCCTCCATGGTCCATGCTAGCTGTTCACCAAGGTCCATGTTCTTTTTTGGGGTGGGGGCTTGGGGGATGGCGGGGTGGCGTGGCTTAAGCAACAGAAATTTATTGTCTCACACTTCCACAGGCTGGAATCCAAGATCATAGTGTCAGTAGGGTTGGTTTCTACTGAGGCCTGTCCTTGACTTGCAGACAGCTGCCTTCTCATTTGGTATCTCACATGTTTGTCGCTCAGTTGGTGTGTCTGTGTCTAGCCTCTTTTTTTTTCACTTTTTATTTATTATATTTTATTTTTTTATTAAGGTATCACTGATATACACTCTTATGAAGGTTTCACATAAAAAACATTGTGGTTACTACACTCACCCATATTATCAAGTCCCTCCCATAACCCATTGCAGTCACTGTCCATCAGTGTAGTAAGATGCCACAGAGTCACTACTTGTCTTCCCCGTGCTACACTGTCTTCTCCAGGACCCCCCCCCCACACACCATGTGCACCAGTCATAATACTCCTAAATCCCCTTCTCCCTCCCTCCCCACCCACTCTTCCCCATCCCTCCACTTTGGTAACTGCTAGTCACTTCTTGGAGTCTGTGAGTCTGCTGTTGTTTTGTTACTTCAGTTTTGCTTTGTTGTTATACTCCACAAATGAGGGAAATCATTTAGTACTTGTCTTTCTCTACCTGGCTTATTTCACTGAGCATAATACCCTCTAGCTCCATCCATGTTGTTTCAAATGCTAGGATTTGTTTTCTTCTCATGGCTGAATAGTATTCCACTGTGTATATGTACCACATCTTCTTTATCCATTCATCTACTGATGGACACTTAGGTTGCTTCCATATCTTGGTTATTGTAAACAGTGCTGTGATAAACATAGGGCTGCATATGTCTTTTTGAATCTGAGAAATTGTTTCCTTTGGGTAAATTCCTAGGAGTGGAATTCCTGGGTCAAATGGTATTTCTTTTTTTTTTTTTTTAATGGTATTTCTATTTTTAGTTTTTTGTGGAACCTCCATATTGCTTTCCACAATGGTTGAACTAATTTACAATCCCACCAACAGTGTAGGAGGGTTCCCCTTTCTCAACATCCTCGCCTGCATTTGTTGTTCCTAGTCTTTTGGATGTTGGCCATCCTAACTGGAGTGAGGTGATATCTCATTGTGGTTTTAATTTCCATTGTCCTGAAAATCATCAATGTGGAGCATCTTTTCATGTGCTTGTTGGCCATCTGAACTTCTTCTTTGGAGAACTGTCTGTTCATATCATCCGCCCATTTCTTAATAGGGTTATTTGCTTTTTGGGTGTTGAGATGAGTGAGTTCTTTATATATTTTGGATGTTAAACCCTTGTCAGATATGTCATTTACAAATATATTTCCCCATACTGTAGAATGCCTTTTTATTCTACTGATGGTGTCCTTTGCTCTGCAGAAGATTTTTAGTTTGATGTAGTCCCATTTGTTCATTTTTGCTTTTGTTTCCCATGCCTGAGGAGATGCATTCAGGAAAAAGTTGCTCATGTTTATATTCAAGAGATTTTTGCCTGTGTTTTCTTCTAAGAGTTTTATGGTTTCATGCCTTACATTCATGTCTTTGATCCATTTTGAGTTTACTTTTGTGTATGGAGTTAGACAATAATCCAGTTTCATTGTCTTACATGTAGCTGCCCAGTTTTGCCAACACCAGTTGTTGAAGAGGTTGTCATCTCCCCACTGTATATCCATGGCTCCTTTATCATATATTAATTGACCATATATGGTTGGGTTTATATCTGGACTTTCTATTCTGTTCCACTGATCTATGGGTCTGTTCTTGTGCTAGTACCAAATTGTCTTGATTACTGTGGCTTTGTAGTAGAGCTTGAAGTCAGGGAGCGTAATCCCCCCAGCTTTATTCTTCTCAGGATTACTTTGCCTATTTGGGGTCTTTTATGGTTCCATATGAATTTTAGAACTATTTGTTCCAGTTTGTTGAAGAATGCCATTGGTATTTTTATAGAGATTGCATTGAATCATATTTTGATTGAGATTGCATTGAATCTGTAGATTGCTTTAGGCAGGATGGCCATGAAAATAATTCTTCCTATCCATGAATACATGATTTATTCCCATTTATTGCTATCTTCTTTAATTTCTCTCATGAGTGTCTCGTAGTTTTCAGGGTATAGGTCTTTCACTTCCTTGGTTAGGTTTAATCCTAGGTATTTTATTCTTTTCGATGCAATTGTGAATGGAATTGTTTTCCTGATTCTCTTTCTGTTAGCTCGTCATTAGTGTATAGGAAAGCAACAGATTTCCGTGTGTTAATTTTGTATCCTGCAACTTTGCTGAATTCAGATATTAGTTCTAATAGGTTTGGAGTGGAGTCTTTAGAGTTTTTTATGTACAATATCATGTCATCTGCAAATAGTGACAATTTGACTTCTTTACTAATCTGGATACCTTGTATTTCTTTCTTTTGTCTGATTGCCATGGCTAGGACCTCCAGTACTATGTTGAATTAACAGTGGGGAGAGTGGGCATCCCTGTCTAGTTCCTGATCTTAGATGAAAAGCTTTCATCTTCTTGCTGTTAAGTATGATGTTAGCTGTGGGTTTGTCATATATGGCCTTTATTAAGTTGAGGTACTTGCCCTCTATACCCATTTTGTTGAGAGTTTTAATCATGAATGGATGTTGAATTTTGTCAAATGCTTTTTCAGCATCTATGGAGATAACCATGTGGTTTTTGTCCTTCTTTTCGTTGATGTGGTGGATGATGTTGATGGATTTTCAAATATTGTACCATCCTTGCATCCCTGGAATAAATCCTACTTGATCATGATGGATGATCATTTTGATGTATTTTTGAATTCAGTTTGCTAATATTTTGTTAAGTATTTTTGCATCTATGTTTGTCAGGGATATTGGTCTGTAATTTTCTTTTTTTGTGGTGTCTTTGTCTGGTTTTAGTATTAGAGTGATGCTGGCCTCATAGAATGAGTTTGGAACTATTCCCTCCTCTTCTACTTTTTGAAAACTTTAAGGAGAATGGGTATTAGGTCTTCACTAAATATTTGATAAAATTCAGTGGTGAAGCCAAATTATGGTCCAGTGCTTTTGTTCTTAGGTAGTTTTTTGTTCTTAGGTAGTTTTTCATTGCTGGTAATTGGTCTCTTCAGATTTTCTGTTTCTTCCGGGGTCAGCCTTGGAAGGCTGTATTTTTCTAGAAAGTTGTCCATTTCTTCTAGGTTATCCAGTTTGTTAGCATATAATTTTTCATAGTATTCTCGAATAATTCTTTGTATTTCTGTGATGCCTGTAGTGATTTTTCCTTTTTCATTTCTGATTCTGTTTATGTGTGTAGACTCTCTTTTTTTCTTGATAAATCTGGCTAGGGGTTTATCTATTTCATTTATTTTCTTGAAGAACCAGCGCCTGCTTTCATTGATTCTTTCTATTGTTTTATTCTTCTCAATTTTATTTATTTATGCTCTAATCTTTATTATGTCCTTGCTTCTACTGACTTTGGGCCTCATTTATTCTTCTTTTTCTAGTTTCATTAATTGTGAGTTTAGACTGTTCATATGGGATTGTTCTTCCTGGGGTAAGCCTGTGTTGTAATATACTTCCCTTTTAGCACAGCCTTCACTGCATCCCACAGATTTTGCTGTGTTGAGTTATTGTTGTCATTTGTCTCCATATATTGCTTGATCTCTGTTTTTATTCAGTCATTGATCCATTGATTATTTGGAACATGTTGTTAAGCCCCCATGTGTTTGTGGGTTTTTTTTTGTTTTCTTTGTTTAATTTATTTCTAGTTTCATACCTTTGTGTACTGAGAAGCTGGTTGGTACAATTTCCATCTTTTTGAATTTAGTGAGGCTCTTTCTGTGGCCTAGTATATGATGTATTCTTGAAAATGTTCCATGTGCACTTGAGAAGCATGTGTATCTTGCTGCTTTTGGGTAGAGTGTTCTGTAGATTCTGTTAGGTCCATCTGTTCTAGTGTGTTGTTCAGTGCCTCTGTCTCCTTACTTATTTTGTCTGGTTGATCTGTCCTTTGAAGTGAGTGGTGTGTTGAAGTCTCCTAAAATCAATATATTGCATTCTATTTCCCCTTTAATTCTGTTAGTATCTGTTTCACATATGTAGGTGCTCCTATGTTGGGTGCATAGATATTTATAATGGTTATATCCTCCTCTTGGACTAACCTCTTTATCATTATGTAATGTCCTTCTTTGTCTCTTGTTACTTTATTTGTTTTGAAGTCTATTCTGTCTGATACAAGTACTGCTACTCCTGCTTTTTTCTCCCTATTAGTTGCATGAAATATCTTTTTCCATGCTTTCACTTTTAGTCTGTGTATGTCTTTGGGTTTGAAATGAGTCTCTTATAGGTAGCATATAGATAAGTCTTGTTTTTTTATCCATTCAGTTGACTCTATGTCTTTTGATTGGTTCATTCAGACCATTTACATTTAGGGTAATCATTGATAGTCTTTGTCTATCTCTTGACTGACTTAGTGGGTAGTTGATTTGATTTTGCATCTGCTTAGTAATTAATTGTTCTACTTTCTTTGCTGTGGTTTTATTTCCTCTGGTGACAGCTATTTAACCTTAGGAACACTTCCATGTAGAGCAGTCCCTCCAAAATACACTGTAGAGATGGTTTGGGGGAGGTAAATTCTCTCAGCTTTTGCTTTTCTGGAAATTACTTAATCCCTCCTTCAAATTTAAATGGTAATCTTGCTGGGTAGAGTATTCATGCTTCTAGGCCCTTCTGCTTCATTGCATTAAATATGTCATGCCACTCCCTTCTGGCCTGTAAGGTTTCTGTTGAAAAGTCTGATGATAGCCTGATGGGTTTTCCTTTGTATGTCATCTTTTTTTTCTCTCTGGCTGCTTTTAATAGTCTGTCCCTATCCTTGTTCTCTGCCATTTTAATTATTATATGTCTTGGTGTTGTCTTTCTTAGGTCCCTTGTGTAGGGAGACCTGGCACTTCCATAGCCTGAGAGACTATCTCCTTCCCCAGATTGGGGGTTTTCAGCAATTACCTCCTCAAAGACACTATCTATCCTTTTTCTCTCTTCTTCTTCTGGTACCCCTATAATTCGAATATTGTTCCGTTTGGGTTGGTCACACAGTTCTCTCAATATTTTTTCATTCCTAGAGATCCTTTTTTTCTCTCTGTGCCTCAGCTTCTTTGTATTCCTGTTCTCTAGTTTCTATTTCATTTACCCTCTCCTCTGGTTCATCTAATCTGCTTTTAAATCCTTCCATTCTATGTTTCATTTCAGATACTGAATTCTCAACATTTGTATCTCATTGTTGAATTCCTCCCTGAGTTCTTGACTATTTCTCTGTAGCTCTATGAGCATGTTTATGATTTTTATTTTGAAATCTCTTTCAAGAAGATTGATGAGTTCAGTTTCACTTGGCCCTCTTTCTGGTGTTTGTGGGATTTTGTTTTGAACCAGCTTCCTTTGACGTTTCATATTTGTATGTGGCGCCCTTTAGTGCCCAGAAGCTCTACTCTCTGGAGCTGCTCAGCCCCTGCAGCAATGGCAGAGTTGCAGGCGCATGGTGCTGGTGCCTGTTGGGAGGAAAAAGCTCTTTCCTGCTTCCTGGCTGCAGTGCTTGTCTCCATTGCCAGGGCCAGTGGGCCGAGCACGCAGGGAGATGCCTCTATGCTTTGTGCTTGTAGCTGCCGTAGGCAAGGCTGCCCTCTAGCTGGCCTCATGCAATGGCAGGGGCAGCAGGTTTGTGAGCTGGTGCCCGCCTGGAGGAAGGCACAGCAGGTTGTGTATCACAGTGGGGGTCTCGTAGCTGTTTAGCCAGCCATGGGGATGGAGCTCCTGAAGCTCCTGAAAGTTCCCAAACTGCTGGGCAGAGTGCACCTGGACAGTTTTGTCCACCTGTCCTTTCTCCTGAGCTGCAAGCTCTATGCAATCCTTCCTGCTTTAGCAGCCCTCTCACTGTCAGGAAGTCCCTAAGACTGCCCACCTTTCTTTTGTCCCAGAGCAGCAGGTTGTGGATATGTGTTTTCCACAAGCAGCTGGAATCTCAGTCTCTCCAAGTATTCCACCTGTCTAGCCTTCCAACCCCACTAATCTACAGAGCACCATGTAATGTAGGTTCATGCTCCCAGAGCAGATTTCCAGGGCCGGGTGTTCAGCAGTCCTAGGCCTCCACCCCCTCCCACTCCATTTCTCTTCCTCCCTCCAGTGAGCTGTGGTGGAGGAAAGGGCTTGGGTCCCTCCAGATCATGGCTTTGGTACTTTACTCTTTTCCTTGAGGTCTGCTGTTTTCCCCAGGTGTAGGCAGTCTGCTGCAGCCTTCTTTCTTGTTACTCTTTCAGGATTAGATGTATCTGCTATATTTTCATATTATATGTGTTTTGGGGAGGAGGCTTCTGTCTCACCTCTCACGCCACCACCTTTAAGCCTCTCCTCAAGGTCCGTGTTCTTTTATTCCTAGGTGCATTCTTCCCAGCTGGTCTTGAATTCAGGGTGACTATATGACTGAGTTCTAGCCAGTGGATAGCATTTCCAGCCCAAGATTTTTAAAAAGTAACTGCTTCTTTCACACTCTCTCTTTCCCTCTTCAGCAGTTAGGATGAAACCCTAGAGGATGGCAAAGCCACAAGGTGAAATTATAAGCCACAAGGAGGAAAGCCATTATGCACCAGAAACTTCTATCAAAAATTAAAGTGCAGAAAGTTAAGTAGCTAGCTCAAGATCACATGACAAGTATTCGAAGGAGCCCAGATTTGTACCCAGACTGCCTTATGCCAGAAGGCCAGTTTCTGACCTCTGTGGTATACAGCTTGTCTTACTGCATTTTAAGAGTTTTTATTCTATTGCTTAATTGGGTGTCTCCATCCAGTAAAGCTTTTTCAGAATAAAGGATCATGTGTGCTTATTAACCATTGCCTTCTTGTACCTGGCAGAGTATTTGGCATATAATAAGTGCACAATAAATATCAAATGAGTAGCATTGGTGACTTAAGGAAAAGAAATGGACATAGAAAAGGATTAAATGGTTATTCCTCCTCTCTTGTTTTATTGCTTTTGCTCAGGAGAGAAAAGAGTATTTTAGGAGGAGAGCAGAGATCTCATATGTAAAGGACAGAAGTCAATCAATAATTGACATTATTTGAATTGTTAATTCTCACATTTCAAAAGTCACTTGAATGGGTGAAAGTCATTTCCATGCATTTATAATTTATTATAATTTATTTTCCTTAGGAAAAAAAATATTTATTTAGAAGAAATTTCCAAATTTATGACATGTAGAATAATTTTATGTCCAAATCCCATCTGTCTTTTAATTCCTAGACTCATTTCACCTACCCCAAAAGCTGAAACTTATCTCTTCTGTCTCTGACCTTCACCTCACTTTATCTCTACCTCTCTTAATGATATTGGCTACATTCTGCCTTGTCCTTGACATCTATGCTCAGTGCTGTAAACACCTTCACGCAGAAGATGTGTATCCTTCATCCTGCTGGCACACGGGTGCCAAGAAATTCGTGTTGAATAACTACTGAATGAATTAATAGTGAATAAAAACACCTTCCAATAAGAACCAAGTACTAACCTCACATTAAGAATTTCTTAATTCAAAAACCTTGATAACTCTAGAAGCTACTGGAACACATTTGACAGGTGAGTTATACACTTACATGAGTAATGTGTTAATATCCTATACATTAAGCCTCTAAAATTTTTCCTTGATTCTAAAATATGCCCTGTCATAGATTTTAATTTAAATGCATACTTTTTGATTTAACATACAAAAATCAGTTAATATAATACATCACATTAACAGAAATAAAGGGAGAAAACACATGATGATTTTGATTGATGCAGAAAAAACATTTGTTGATATTCAACACACTTTAATAATAAAAAACACTCAACAAACTATGAATAGAAGGAAACTACTTCAACATAATAAAAGCCACATATGAAAAACCTACAGCTAACATTTTACTCAGTGATGAAAGACTGAAACAATAAGATCAATAATAAGACAAGGATGCCCATTTAGCACTGCTACTCAGCACAGTACAGAAGTTCTAGCCAAAGCGAAAAGAGAAATAAAAGCCATAAATTTTAAAAAACATACTTCTACTTATATAGTTTTTAGAATTTTGGCATTTTTAGGGCTTTAAAAATAAAAGCATATTTTCTTTCAAAATCTAATTTTCATTCAAAAGTCTTCAAGAGACAGCTTCTTACTTGCATTGAGGGACTCTGAGAAAGTATAAGACTAACATATTTCATTTGAATTTCTGAAGTGAATATTGGTTTGGATTTTGATCTAAATGTGTAGTTACAAATTCCAGTTTAAAATCTGGACTGTATTATAATTTTCCTGAGCCAAATAAATACAGGTTTTCACTTTTGTGGAAATGTTTAAAGATAACCCCGTATAAAAATCTTGTAATTATCTCAAGAAACACTAAATGATGGTTGAAAAAGAGGAAGAGTTTAGAGACAAAAACGAGAAATGAGTTCTCAGAAACAAAGACGGTGTGGAATTAAAACATTCCTGAGAAATCAGAGTTATAGAGCAATCCTTCAAATTCCTTTCATTTAATATATCTTTCTGTCATGATACTTAGATTCATGTTTTTGTCTAACTTAATAGCTTTAAGTGTAATTATTCCCTGTGGACCTTTGCAGGGGCACCTTACCAAGTATTTGCTCAGGAAATGAAAGTCCTCTTTATGGCTTGTTCAATACGCGCGTTTTCCACTAGAGGGCAGCAAGAGGCTGTACTGGATTACTCATTCTAAATTGCTCTTTCTGGCGGCAGTTAAGAAGCCAGAGGAAACCTAATCTACATTACCTCCCACCAGTGGAATCCTAGCTTCATAAGCTCAGACAGAATGGAGACACACCGAGTTATCTCTGGCAGAGGAGATCCAGATAATCAAAGAAACGTTTCACAAGCCAAATAGATACACAGGATTTCAAGGCCTGGCCCATGAGTGGAAGGTCACATGACCTAAAGGCCTCACTTCGGCCAGGAATAGCATACCAGTTTTATTTTCAAGGAGCAGAGTCTCCTGACCCTGGGAATGGCTAGATTTTAAAAAAAGTTGATAATCAGGATAATTGGCTGTGTTTTTTTTTCTGCATTAAAGACTAAATGCCCAAGAACTGGCCTTGGAAAAAATGAAATCATAATTTCTACTCTTTCACAGCCCTGAGGCAAAATTTCCAAGTCAGCTCTGTAAGGTGTATGAGGATTCAGTTGCTTGTTTTGCTCTCTTCTCTCTTGCCAGTTACATCCTGAGAGCTGGGCGTGGATCCGTAAGATCCCTCCTCCGCTGCCAGCACGTCTGTGCCTGATTTGGCGAGTGTCTGAAAAGGTACCAGGGCCTCCAGTGGAACAGAACACCCCAGGTCTATGCCAGCGGATGGAGCCAAGCCACATTTCAGTGTCTGCTGCTCAACTAAGCCCCAAGCAAGGGCCATCTTTTCTGCCCAAGAAGTTGTTACTGGAATCTTTCAAGTGTTTGTCTTTGCAACTAAACTGGTCAAGAAAACGTTTTTTAAAATGGGCTTACTTAAAAAGAAGATAGCCTTTCTACCTCCCAACATTTCCAAGACACCCATCATCTATGCACCCAGACAGACCCATGCCAGGAAACAAAGCTCTCAATTAGACAGTCATGCTCCTATAAGCTTTCTCTTTTGCCCAGTATTCAATGCTACCTATTCTCTAAAATCTACTATGGGAGATGCAGACATAGCAAGAATTTTGCCTCAGGAGAACATAAAAGTGTGTATCCTGAGAGTAGGGCTTCCAAATAAGCAGAATTCAAATAGTGACAAGGTACTCAAGTATGATAAAGCCAACATATGGGGTCACATCTAACTCAAGTCAACTTTAATATAAAAATTAAGGATATTAAAATGAGCACTGAAAATATCCTCCCACAAGCAGGTATGTGTCATGAGAACAGGAATATTTAGTTCCTTGTTCTAATGACAAATGAGTTAGTTCCTTCTAAGTATCTTTCCTGAGTATGTTCAATTAATATTTGTCAAAGGAATGACACACTTCGGAAACGTACCACATCAGAAACTAATCTCTCTTAGTAAGTCCATCTCAGGCAGTCTTCACCCCACCCCCCAGCATTAAAGCAGATCACGATTTCTTCAGTGGGGCACTAGCGGAAGTGGTTGCCTTGGTTCAAGGGGCCATGTGGTCTGCATCTTTAACAACCACCACGTCCAGAGAGGCGAGCCTCTCACCCCAGAGAAGCATGTGGGCACACGTACTGACTGAAGGAATGGAAGATTCCTGTCTTACACTCTCTCTGGGTCAGGATTGCCAGATTTAGCAAATAAAAATACAGGGTGCTCAGTTCAGTTTGAATTTCAGATAGATGAATTTAGCATGGCACATATTTATGCTATAATAATATTCATTGTTTATCCAAAATTCAAAATTAACTGGGCCTTCTGTATTTTATCTGGCAACCCTACTCTGGGGTATATATTTTCTGACCAGAAAGGTAGGAGAATTGTCCAACTTTTTAAATTATGATCTTTCTTTCTCTCTGGGCTCACAGGTGTATCCTTTTAACTTCAATGTATGAATTCCATTGTATTATGATGATAACATAAGTGTGCCATCAAAAATTCCAGTATTCGAAAATATTCCCTGAATTCAAAGTTTTC
Organism: Smutsia gigantea; assembly: GCA_032199065.1. Taxonomy (NCBI): domain Eukaryota; kingdom Metazoa; phylum Chordata; class Mammalia; order Pholidota; family Manidae; genus Smutsia; species Smutsia gigantea. The sequence goes on along the minus strand of JAVSCE010007331.1, from coordinate 25,904 downwards.
AGAACCACTAGTATGTACACATCCTTTAGTAACCAGTCTTTGATCTGAATGAAGGGTCTGCCCCATAACCTTTTTCATCCCCCATACTTTCTGGGCAGATAGCTCTTTTTAGAAGATTGAAACTAGGCTTAGGAGGTCGTGTGTTTCCTAAGTAATTTCCAGCCAATTGTCAACTTGCTAATTATGGAATGGATCTAACACTCAATTCTGGGGGTGGATAGGAATTCATAATGCAAGACAATGTGGGGGAAAAGTACTGAGTTAAGTAATGATAATATGAACTCAGCTTTTCCAGTGTAAATAAGGCTTGAAAAAGCTACCCCCAGGCTTCTGTTCCCCAACATCCCGTATTAGTCCTGGGCCAGAGCCTGTGGTTCCTGAGAACCCATACCTAGCTATGATTCTAAGCAAGTGATAAGTTCACCTAATTTCAAAGGGACTTGGTCCACCTCTACCCTGAGCTCAGCCCTTGTACTTCATGGGTCAGCTTAACCAGAAGTCTCAGCGGATGACCCTGGACACCTTAGAAGGAGGTGGGGTGGGTGTGGGAGGAGTGGCAGGGGGCAGAGGAATCTAGCTAGTAACCAGGGAGGGGACACGAATGGACACTTCCGTAGGAAGATGTTTGCTCAAACAACCTCAAAGCTTGAGTTATAGAATTTTGTAAAGAAAAGGCACTTTTGTCACTTGTAAGTATTATCACTTCCTACTGAACTGTACTACAAATGGTACTGCTGAGTAAAATGAGACCAATTAAATGAATAAAAATAAATCTCTTACCTTTCTAGAAGCCTCCATTATATTATATGGCATTTAAGACCTTTCACAAATTAATACCAATCTATCTTTCCAACTTCATCTCCTGCTACTTCTTTCTAGGACTGCCATACTCTACCCCAGGGTTTCTGAACCACAGCACTACTCGCGTTTGTAAGGAGCTATACTGTGCATTGTAGCACATTTAACATCAACCCTGGCTTCTACCCACTAGATGCCAGCAGCACCCCCATCCCCAAGGTCATGATAATAAAAAAATGCCCAGAGACATTGCCAAATGTCCTCTTAAAGACAAAATCACCCCCATTTAAGAACCACCGGAGGATAGCACCCCCACCCCTACCCCCTGCATTGAGAACCACTGATCTAGCCCATGAGACCACTTACCCTCCCAGGAACACATTTTACACACCCTCTGACCCACCACCCCCACGCACACCTTCCTCCTTGTCCCCTTTACCCACAACACCCTACTATCCCCCTTTCATTGGCGGGCTCTCATTCTTATTCTTGAAGGCCTAAATCAAATGCTTGCTACCTACCTATACACTTTTCTTTAAATTTCCTTTCCTTCTTCTAGCTGCCAGAGGCACTGCGCACATCTTTACTAGTACTAACAGCATTTAACATACGGAGCTGCAATTATCCCTCCTCCCAAGAGACTGAGAGTTCCTCAAGAGCAAAGTCTGTGTATCCACACTTCCCAGCCTGGTTTTTTTCTGTGCGTGAGTGCACGCGTGTGTTCCAACAAATATCCACAACTCTCTTGAAGTGTTTCTGTTAAAGCATAAACCAAAGTCCCAAGTTACACCATCTACTATATACTTCCTAAAGGAATGCGTAGGTTTTTATACTCATCAAGTAGATTAAACTAAACCAGACTCCACTAGTAGACTTTTTTGTCTCAGCAAATCAGCATTACTTGTTATTCTCCAAACACGTGTAGCACTTTCCCATGGTTACACAGTGGTTAAAACTGTTTTCTTCACCTGGGAAGTTCTGTTCTCATTTCTCCCTGTCAAAATTCTCTGCAAACACCACCTCTCCTTTTCACATCCCTAGACACACACACAGGTGTGCACACACGCATGTACACACACTCGTCCCTTGAAAACACCATTGCCTGTTTCTCCTCTCTTCTACCTCACCTCAGCTCTCTTATCCCCGATGGTTTTTTCCTGAAGTTGGCAAAGGGTCAGTCCATCTTCCTCTTTTTACTTCTGCTGCTCCTCATGAGTGACTTGCACATATGAGGCACTGAACAAGAATTTGTTGAACTGAATAGAAAAATCCGTGGTTGTTTTAAAAACACTGTTAACCATCCAGAGACAAACATGAGTAAACTGACCAAGAATGGGGATGGGGACACCGTCAGAGTGAAGCTCTAGAAAGATCAATTCTTCTGGGTCAGAAAGGAATGGAGGTGGCTTGTCAGGCAACCACAGAAGCCCTGGGGGGGTAAAACCAGCGCGCTGACAATAGCAAGGACGGCAGGAGCCATTTCAAAATGACGACGCAGGGATTTGGTGCTCCACCGGAAATGGGGCAAGGGGGAGAGAGGAGTAGGAATAACTAGTATTGTTCAGACCCTGATTCTGGGTCCTGGGACGAGGACAGAATCACTCACCAGCACACTGAGGTTTGTGAGAGAAGATAAGGAGCTCAGCAGTTGAGGTGTCAGTGAGTCACTCCCCAAAATATCACAGAGATAGTTAGAGAGGTGGGAGGGAAGCTTAGAGAAGATGGGAACCCAGAGACAGGGTTCAGGGGCCAGTCACGTAGCTGAGGCCAGGGACCACACGGGTGGGATCTGTGACGGGAGAGAAGAGGGGCGGGTATGGAGGCAAGCAGGGGAGGAGGGGAGGCAGGGATCACAACGCTGTGGAGGCCAAGAGGGAATAACATTCCAGGGGTCTGAGGGACACAGAGGGGGGTAAGAATGGGAGCTGCAGGCGGGCCAGTGGACTCGCTGGTCTGGGGATCTGCTGCTTTTGAGAGATGAGCTCCTGTGGGGCAGGGGGCCAGAAGCAGGCTGCTCGCAGGTGAGGAGTGAGGGAGCGCTGAGATTGGCATGGCTGAGACAGAAGAAGGTGGTTTCCTGACAGACGTGTGAGCAGGAGGAAGGCCTCAGCGCTGCAGTGGCTTAAGGGACGGCGGGGTTCAAGGGGGTTGTTTGTTTTTAGGTTGCACGGGTCTGGAACTTGTTTGTTGACAGAAGGAAAGGAAGTGGTAAGTAGGAGACTGTGAAGCTCTGAGGGAAACTGTAATAAGCAGTCTTGGAGGAGGTAGGCTGGAACTGGAGTCGCTGAGGAGGGCTGGCTTTGGAAGGAGTAAGGGCCCCTGCCTCTGAGAGAGAAGGGCTCAGAGGCGGAGGAGTGAGAACCGCATAGCTCACGGGAAGAGAAGGGTGGAAGGGTGCAGGGCCTCCCCTTCCAGACACTTTCATCTGCTAGAGCGAGAGGGTGGCGCAAGGGAAGACCTGACCAGTTTGTGAAGCTGGAGTTACACGAGGATGATCCTGAGAAGACACACGTTTGAGGGAAATGACAAGAGACAATTTGAAGGGTGGAAAAAGGAGCAGGGGGGCCCAGAGTTCCTTTGAGATGGGCGTATCTTTTCTAGGAAAGCTCCTACTTGCCATCCAAGATGCAGCTCAAATGTTCCCTCCTCTGACTCACGCAGGTGGAAACTGAGCTCATGGAGATTCAACCTCTGCAATCTTTATAAAAGTATTTACCTCCTTGTATTTCAAGTTTTATGTCCACTCATGGGTCTCTCCCATTAGTTCTTGAGCTTCTCAAAGGTCATAATTCATCTGCATATTCCCAATGTCTGTCAACATGGCCAGCAAATAGGAAGTGCTCAAAAAATGATGAGTGAGTGAATGAAGGAACACCCTTGCCTCTCGTGACAGCTGACCACTGCTCAGTGTATTAACTAGAGCGGAGAGCCACCGGGGGAGAGTCTAGTCCTCTTCTCTGGCTACACAAGATTAGGGAAAAACTGCACAGGTGGTACATGTGAAGTAAAAGCAAATGAGAACAATAATAACCCTGAAATCAATGTGAAACTCAAAAGGTTTTCTCAAAAGCCATATGCAGTCCTGAATAGCAGGGGAAAGAGTGGGAGGGCAGGGAACTGAGTGAGAGAAGGAGCAGGCCCAAGAGAGAATTACAGTTGGGAAAGGAGGGACTTCCTAAACCGCAGAGTGTGTGGTCCAGAAAGCAGAGCACAGCAGATGAAGTCACTGTAAAAAAAACCATGGGTGACTTTTTTGGCAAAAAAAAGTCTGTTTTGAAGATTTTACCTATCTCTCTAGTAGCACATAACCTTGCCTTAAAAAGTAACAGCACACGGGGTATCATGATCGGTGCACATGGTGTGTGCGGGGTCACGGGGACGACAGTGTAGCCCAGAGAAGGCAAATAGGGAATCTGTGGCATCTCACTACACTGATGGACAGTGACTGCAATGGGCTGTGGGGGGGAACTCGATCATAAGGGTAAATGTAATAACCATATTGTTTTTCTTGGAAACCTTCATAAGACTGTATATCAATGATACCTTAGTAAAAAAAAAGGTAACAGCACCATGAAACCCTCGGTCAGATGGAATTCAGTTTAATGTGAATCCATGTAAGCTTGCGCCCCTGGTGGTGGTGTTTACTGAATTCCACCGCGTACCCTGTGTATCTGTCTTTATCCCTCACAACTGTCCTGCTAGGTGGGTGTGACTTGTCTGTTTTACACAAAGGAAACTGAGGCAAGGACCAATTAGGTAAGTGACCAAGATCATACACTACTACCAAGGCTGTTCTGACGACCAAGCCTGTACTCCTCCCACTGTATTAAGCAGATGTTCCATCAGATGAAATCAGTAAAGGCCAGTGAAGGGACGTCCAGGGCCAGCTTCCAGGGCATGCTGTCTGGTGAGGGCACAGGGTCCTATGCTTAGAAGGGCCCTATGCTTGGTTTCGTGTTCTGCTGTTACTGTCTTGAAATTCTTAATACTTTTTAAAGAAGGGGTACTGGGCCTTGCAAAATATGCAGACAGTCCTGCGTAGAATCATAGGATGTTCAAGCTGGAAGGGCTTTGTGAGGTCACCAGTCCCACCCCACCCATTTCAGAGATGAGGAAGCTGCGGCACGGAGAGGCGAACTGGCCTGCCTTCAGTCACGCAGCTAACTGGCGGCCGTGCGGCCCAGGTCTCCGGTGCTCTTCCTCTGTCGCCACACTGTCCCCACAAGAACCTTGAAAGTCAGAGAAGGGAGGTTTTTCCCTTTCCCTGCAGAAGCTTATCTCCAGCCAAAATATCATTTGTGGCTGAAGTGGGTCAACTCACTTCACTCCTGGGCAAATGGCCTTGGGTTTTGCCTAAAACCAAATGCACATAAACTTGGATGTGATTCCTACAAAACCACAATGTCTACACTGTGGTCAAAGAAACCTGGAGCTGAGTCTCTCACCTGACACCCCCATCTCTGCCCCAGCCTCCCTTTCTAGAGCCCTCAGCTCTAGAAATGCTTTTCTTACACAGAGGGGGGCTGGCTCAACCAGGTCAGGCCAGGGGCATTGCCAGGGCAGCCAAGGGGAGGCCAGGCTCAAGGCCAAGGCCAGGGCTCCTACTAAAGCTGGCCCAGAGAAGAGGGCTCATTCTGGCAATGCCAACCTCCCTCCCGGGCCCAAGACATACATATTCTGCTTCTCAAATGGCGGCACATGAAGCCCTGTGAACAGGCCTGTCAGAGCTGCCCTCCGGTAAACACAGGTAGCCCAGCTTCTGCAAGGGTTTGTCCTCACCTCTTCCATGCCCACATTTTTGGAAGTTACAATAATGCTGACGTGTTCTGATTTCCAGCCCAGAAACCACGTCTGCCCCAGACACACCAGAGCGTGTGGCTCAGCTTAGTGGTGAGCTGGTGCTGAGAGGCACTTACCTGTTTAGAAGATCACATGGGTGGGTCCCCCACAGCCTGACTGAGAAGAGGTGCGGCCCAGGCAGATCACCAGAGAAACTTGGTTATGTCATAAAAGAGTTTCTGTAGTTTTCCAAGTGTTGTGGAAAGTTTGCCCATCAGCTTAGAAAGAACAGTTTCTATTTCCAGTTAGAATGAACACAGTATGTCTCAACACTGCTGTGGTGTGGTCCCAGTCTAGTGAGATGGCAGCAGCTGGGGGTCCCTGATGTCATGTGTGGGTTTGATCTAAGTGATGACAAGTAAAAGTGGGAAAAATAATAAAGGTTACCCTTCCATTTCTCATTATCCCCCTAGGGCCCTATGTATTTAGGCAAAGTTTAGTAACTCTAGCGCACATACATGTATATACACAGATATATAAATATGTGTGTATTTTTATGCACATTTAAGTATATTTATAAGTATATTCATAGAGAAATATTTTTTCATTTGCTTATATGTATATATATACATATATGTGTGTGTGTGTGTGTAAATATATAGAAGAGAGAAAGAGAGAGGGAGAGGGAGAGAGAAGCATGACCCCTGACTCCTAAATACTTGGTGTCTACTTCCACAAAACAAGAACACCCTTCTGTGGCACCATCACACCACCTTCCCAACCTGAAAATCAGTACCCATACAACAGCAACTTCCAATCCACCGACCTCGCTCAAGTCTCTCCAACTGTCCCACCATCTCTTCGCTTCATTCCTCTCCAGGAACACCCCCTGTCTCATTGTTCTTCGGTCTGGAATGTTTCTTCCTTCCTTCCCTGCCTCTGTGCCCTTGACAGTCTTAAAGAGCGCAGACTTTTCATTCACTGGGATGACCCTCAACTTGGATCAGTAACATGTTTCCTCAGACTCAAGCTGTGCATTCCTGGCAGAAGAATTGGAGAAATAATGCTGTACTTTTCTCCATGTGTCACATTAGAATGTTATCCCATACCAACCTGTCCCACTACTGGTGATGTTAACCTTGATCATCTGGACAAATTTCAGTCTTCCAAGTTTTCCACTGTGAAGTCTCCATTTTTCCTTTGTATTTGATTATATTTTATGGAGAGATATTCCAATATTATACCAATATACTGTTTATCAAACCTCCACATTTAATAGTTGGAATTCTACTGTTAGGAAGAAATACCCTTTCTCTTTCATTTGTTCATTTATACACTCATTTATTTGTATCCATGTGAACTTATAGATTCTTATTTTATTCATTGAGTTGTGATCCAATATTTTCATTATTTACTTTAATATTTTAGTTGTCCTAGATTTGGCCCGTGAGGGCTCCTTCCAGCTGACTTGTGTGTGCTATTGACGTTCTTTGAGCATTTATTTACCTTCAGGTTCCCCTTGTTCTTTCCTTCCCTTCTCCTTGAAATCAGTCATTTCTCCAAGGAGCCCTGGCCCCTTTTAATGGAGGAAGATTTTGGAAGCCAAGGTTCAGGGACTTGGTATGCTCATTGCTACATATATCTATAACTAGCTCTATATCTACGTGTAAATATTTTTAAATGTATGGGCTCATACCAAAACTTCCAACTTCAATCAAACATCCCAGGATCTTTCTAGCTTTCCCTATTTCCGTGTTTGAAAGTCTTGTCTCAGATGGTGAGAAATGTGGCTCTATCCTCAATATATTTACCTATTTGCTCAGTCAACTAATTTATTTGTGGAAAGTAACCAATCCCCCCCAGCCTTCCAGCTGCCCCCTCTACCTGTCACCTCTTCATCTTCTCCTTTTTATTCCTCAACCATCAGGCTGCCTCTCATACCACATTATCATAGTACCTGCACTTCTTCCTTTGGATGAAGGAAAAGGAATGGACTGACATTTCTAAAGGCTTCCCAAGTGATTCTAAGTATGCATGCAGGTTTGTACAGCATTAGACAAGAGGAAAATAGAAAGGCAATATTTATATGTAAACCTGAGTCCCCAGTTATCAAACTTGCTATATGACATTCTCTTGGAAGCATCCCTTTCATTAGCAAGAATTCAGAGTCTCACTGAATGGGTAGAGTTGGAAAGCCCTGGAAAGGGTAGGAAGTCTTGAGACTTTAGAAGCAAGATAAGATGGTAAGAGAGCAAAAGTAGAGGATGCCAAGAGAAATCACTTAATTTTGCTTCAGGCTGGACCTAACAGTACCCTCTCAAAACTATGTGCCTCCTTTAGAATGTGCATATATGTCATACTCTCTAATCTAACTCAAAATTGATCTCCTAATACTTTGACTCCTGAAGTCTGTGGAGAATGTGACTGCTTCTAATTGTTGAAGGCTTCACTATTTCTAGAGGTCTTCTTGTATTTTTCCACTTTGGGTAATGGATTGTACTCCTGGGAATGCATATAGCCAGTGTTGTGAGCACAGATCCCTGCCAACACATCTCAGTCTTGACCTATGATGTCTGCTCTTGGCCAATCCAAGCTCATCACCTTCTTTATTTAGTATTTTCTGTATAGCCTGCTAGGAATTGTAAATCCAGCACTGAAATTGACAAGCCAGTTCTGCCAAGGTAGAGCAGTATTAACCTACTTGAGCCAAAGTTATTGCACTTTCTCCAGCTACGTGGTAATATTGGAAGAAATTTGTCAAATATTTATTCTGGAAAAAAAATTGAAATCAAGTTAATAGGAAAGGAGGATGAATGATTGAATTCTGTTATTGCCTTTCCTGGCTTCCTATGTTGCTGGAGAAAGCCATAAAACCTTATTTGTGCTGTTCATTTTCATATTTTCATGCTTACATTATGACTAAAAGAAAAGAAAAGGCTGCCTGGAAAAAGAACACTTTGTCCCTGAGCCACAACTGACACAACCTTGAAGAGCAAGCTTACACAGCAGAGTTAGGACAAAAGTTAAACAAGAGAAGAACTAAAAGGGGAAAGAGCCCAATAGAGGAGGTTCTTTAGCTTATTAAAGCTCTGTGTGGTCAGTATCTGATTTGTTAGTAATACGTTAGTATCTAAAATTTTCCCCTGACCTGAGTGAGGGTCAATTCCCAGAGATCGCCATGAAAGGCATTTCGAGAAGGAGCCCTCGCGTGAGCCATGGACTGATAGGACCACAAGGAAACTAGTGTGAGGTGGAGTTCGTGCTGCCTAAAGTTTAGCTCTAGGGGAACATTCTCTCTTCTAAAATACAAACAGGGAAGCTTACAGGTGATTTTGTTTTCTCAGAAGTGTATGTGTGCATTAAAAATCAAAGTGCCAGAAAAGGAAAGGAATAGAAATAAACACAAACCGTACAAATGTGTAACCTGAAAAGAACACCACAATAAGTAGAATGAATTAGTTCCTGGGGCCAAGACCAGTACAGGAAAATATACAATCACTTCCCATAAGAAAGACGTCTTAGTTTGTTCAGGCTGCTGTAACAGAACACCATAGAGTAAATGGCTTATAAACAACTGTCTTGCCAATGGCTTTCAGTCCCAGGCAAGTTCACTATGGATTCAGTGACACTGAAAAATGACAGTAGAACATTCTTGGGGTGAAAGGGTTTATACCCAACTTTATTCCCATGGTGGCAGGTAAATCACTAGAATCCTGTCCACCACAGAGCAAGTCTGCATGCAGCAAGCCGGTCTCTGCCTCTGGGCCTCTCTGCCCCTGCAGCCGTCTCAGTCTCTGTCCTTGGCACTGCCGCCATGCCTGTCTCTGCTCTCCTGCAGCCATGCAGCCAGGACTGGGTGGAGCTCTTTATGAATAATGTGTCGCCCACACGCGTGTAGTGAGCAAGCCGAGCAAGGTTAGGTAAGAATCCTGGCCACAGGAACTTTCATTTTCTCTGCAGCAACAGAAATGTATTGCTCACAGTTCCGGAGGTTGGGAAGCCCAAGATCAAGGCACCAGTGGATTTGGTGTGTGGTGAGGGTCCCCTTCCTTGTTCACAGATGGTCATCTTTTCACTGTACCTTCACATGGTGGAAAGAGGTGAGGAAGCACTCTGGAGTCTCTTTTATAAGGGGCACTAATCCCAATCGTGAGGGCTCCATCCTTATGGCCTAATCGCCTCCCAAAGGCCCCACCTCCAAATACCATCACAATGGGCATTAGTTTTAACATACGAGTTTTGAGAGGATACAATACTCCAATCTATAGCAAGTGGTGAGGAAGATGTATTAATAAAGGCATGAAGAGGCTCAGTCAGTAAAGGGCTGCACTTGTGTTCCTACTATGTGCGCTGCATTTTGTTGTCACCATGGACTGATGAAAGAAGTAGAAGTTTGGTTCCTATTTATACTCTACACCAGACCAGTGGTATGCTGACATGGGCTCATAGTGGCTCATGGAAACAGTGTTAAACATTCAGGAAATTCTCCAGTGGATTGTTAAACCATTGTTAACCTGAAATAACCCACAAAAGTAATCTTTACACCATGGATATGGACAAATGCTACAAATTAGGACTTTGTTTTGAGAGAGCCAGTTTACCAGCAACACCACTACCAGTAACCATACAGGGACACTCTCCCAAGTTGGAGATGATCGACTTAGAGTTAGAAGGAATATGAGGGTTGACATGAGAAAGGACTAGGTGGCCCTTGGAAAGCCAGTTTCCAGAAGAGGGCAAAGCCATCTGATGTCGAGGAGAGGCTCATGTTGAAAGCAGGGCTCAAGTGTAGAGGAGGAAAGAAACACGGTGTTTTTTCCTAGCCCTTCTTAATTGCCATCCCTACCTCATCCCCAACCAGGGCCATCCCATCGGCCTCCTTAGTTTCTAGGAGAGACAGAGAGGAGCATAAAGAAAAGAAGGAGAAAACAGAAAAGTCACTGAAGCATACAGTTCATTGGCTTTTAGAGATGGAAGGATTCCTGAAGATTGCCCAGCCTAACCCCTCACCTGCAATGGTGGAGACAGAGCCCAAGTGGTAAAATGACACCTAGGTCATACTAGTTAACATAGCCAGGGCCCAAAACTAGGTCTTATCCATTATCCCTACTGTGTGCCAAGCACTGTGATGATCCCTGATCCTTGCTCTCTCACACTACTACCTCCAGTAGGACTTACTCACAAGCAGGGGGAGGCAGGATAGAATTAAAGGAAGAACTGAAGCTCATTAATCCTTCCCTCCCAGCCAGCACATAGGACCTGTATTGTTTCAAGAAGAATTAGGTTTATGAAAGGTCTGCCAACTTAGAAAAGAGATGCGTGCTTGAATTGCTGATAATGAAGATGCTATGTATGTGCCATCTGGTGTAATTGGAAAAAAGTGTCTTTTGTCCTAAATTGAGTTACAGGTCATAATTTCTTAAATCACAACCTTTATTCCCTAAGAAACTACCAGAAAGTGAGCTGATGATTTGAATTCTTTCCAGATGGAAAAAGGTTGATGTCATCCTGAGCCTTGGCTCTGCAGGAGTCATTTATTCTGCCCAGCCTAGTGGGGCAGCCGAGCAGACGTGCTGGAGTTGGAAGGAGTCCCCGAGCCCAGACGGGCCCCTCTAGAGCGGTTTCCTACCTGTCGCGCTTACACCTCCCGGGGCGGGGGGGGGGGGGAGAAGCCTGTGCTGCAGCTACAGCAGCCTGACCTTCTCAGGGGATAGATGTGCTTCTGCGCTGGCCTTCCAGCCTCTGTCGTCAGCCTCAAACTCACATTATATTTTAAAAAGAGGGGTTCTTATTAAGCTGTCTAAATAAAGTTGTTGTGAGAGAACAATTCCACGCTGGCCCCCAGGAGGTGGATGTATTGCACAGCTTGGTTGATCCTCTGCCTCTCTGACTGCAGCGCTCATTCCAACAGAAATAGCAGGAGAATCAAGTACATCTTTGCCATGTGGACTTCCTTTGGCAAGAGAATTACAGAGGTTTTCTTTAAAGAGTCATTTGAGGGGCTAGACTGGGAGAAGAAGGATTATATTAGATTATCTTCAAAATTCTGAATCGTGTTCCTGAGATGACTTAAAAGACCAACTCATTATCCACAGATAAGCCCATCAAACACATGGTGACAACTCTGTAATTGGGAATAAAATGGAACCATAGAGACAAGAGTAAAGCAAAACTGAAGACATTTACTAGGTAGTTGGCCTCTGATCGCTCACTCTCCCTACACTAAGGACAGCAGCTCCATCTAGACGAGACACACTGTTACATGATCTGTGAGCGTCTGAACAGTTTTGCTGGGTAGTTCAGTGACCAACCATTCCAGTTTGCCCAGGACGGAGAGGGTTCCTGGGATACAGAATTTTAGTTTTAAAATAGTCTCAGGTGAACCAGTAAGTGCTGATAATACCATTAAACTCCAGTTCAGCCTGTCCCCCAATTCACTGACTTACAAAACTGATACTCCAAGAAATTAAGAAACTTGCTCAAGATCACAAACTGCTTGATGGCAGAACCTGGAATTTGTATCCTGAAAATCGTAAAGTCTAACTTTAAAGAAAGGAATTTCTTTTCAACAACCTCTAAGGAAATTCATATTTATTGACAGAGAAAGGTATGAAAATATTAAACAGATGTATGTTTCCTTATAGCTCGCCACAGTGGCTGCCTATGTAACAAGACAGCAGGCTTAAAATTGGACTTGGATGAGAAGGAAGATTTCCTAAATTTCTTTGGGATAGAAGCAAGGAGAACTTAAATCATAGAGTATCTCCCATGTTTTATGGAAGATACATTCTCTGATTATGAAGATTAGGTCCTGAGCAGGGGAACTACACATTCCAGCTTTCTGGGACCATCTACTTTATTCCTTTTGTCCTGATGAATAATTGAGGATGCTTCCTTTCACTCTCATAAAAGTCCTGGTTTGGATGATAAATCGTGTGGTTCCCCCAGCCAAGAGGCTTACCACTCCATAGCAGAAGAAGGGTGTAATATATTGCAAAGAAAGAAAGCCCACTCTTTCAGGATTAGCGGTTGTGAGAAGAGGCAAGAGACAAATGGGAAGGGAATAAAGGTAGTTAAAGGAAGGCTCCAGGCAGCTGAAGCTGGAGTCAGCTTATGCTGTCTAGCAAGGTCACTTTTTTTTTTATTAAGGTATCATTGATATACAATCTTAGGAAGGTTTCACATGAGCAACATTGTGGTTACTACATTCTCCCCTATTGTCAAGTCCCCACCACATACCCCATTGCAGTCACTGTTTATCAGCATAGTAAGATGCTATAGAGTCACTACTTGTCTTCTCTGTGCTATACTTCCTTCCCTGTGTCCCCCCTATATTATGTGTGCTAATCATAAAGCCCCTTAATCCCCTTATCCCTTCCTTCCCACCCACCCTCCCCAACCCCTTTCCCCTTGGTAACCGTTAGTCCATTCTTGGGTTCTGTGAATCTGCTAGCAAGGTCACTTTAAAAATATTTAGAAATGTTCAGAGCAGATTGTTGAATGATTGGTAACTTGAAATCAGCCATGGTGGTAGAATTTATACCAAAGAAATCAATAAACACTGCAAACCAGAGCCTTTTTCTATTCCTCACATATCCAATAATCAGCATACTGCTGGCTCCAGAGAAGCCATCATTCATTCATTCATTCATTCTCTCACTTGCTCACTTGCTCATACGTGCACAGACCATGAGGTGAAATGGCAGGGGTACTTCAGGAGCACCCAGATAAGTCAAGTGAGTTCTGAAGAGAGGATTCTATTCTGGATCCTCACTTGGGGCTCTGGAAGATTACTTCCTATGCTACTCTCGATCACTGTGGGATGCATTACTTTAATGCAAACCAAGGGGTACAGTCAAGCTGAACAGAGAAAGGAATATAAATTTAGATTTTTATAAGCCACCTTCAGTTATCCATGGCATGTAGAACTCAAATTTGGCTGAGACTCTGTCTGGAGAACTTGCCAAAGGGGGCCTGCCAACCTGGGATGGGGTGATACTCAGCCTTGGGGGGCTACCTGGACCAAGGTCAGATATAGGTCTTAGCTCAGTTCCAGAGGGGTCCACAGAGGAAGCAAGCCTGCCAGGGATGGTTACTACCCCCAAGGGAGCCAAAAGGTATGTAAGTAAGCCTTATGCAAGCCACTGATATTAGCCCAAATGCCAGCACAGCCAACAGTGACCAGGTGGACAAAAGACATCACTGTGGGGCCCAGGAGAGCTGAGAGCACATAACAGTGGGCACTTAATAAACATGAGCTCTCCCCAGTTTATGTCTAATTTTCTTTGCTGAATCTTGGCCCTGGTGACCTCAGGTCCAACATCAGATATAAAAGCACAGCCTTAAATAGACTTCTTAACCAGCTTCCATGACTGTGCAGTACCTAATGCCTATTAAAATGTCCCTTACTCTATGTCACTCATAGCTCTGCTTCTCTAATCAAATCCCACCTGATATACAGAAATTAGTACTGGAAGTGGTATCAAAGAAGCAGAGCCTCAAGGATGGGTTCTCTGAATTGGCTTGGTGTTTTCTGGAATTGTTACTTTGGTCTGATTAGATTTAAAGGCATTAATTACCTATTTCCAGTGGTAATGGGTACACTGGTAGTCTATGGCATGCTGAGACGAAATGTATTTATATTATCACCCATTACCGGCACACATGTCATCAGTTGCCACAGAAGCCAAGACTCCTTTGTCACAAAGCAGTTGTTGTGATAGAACATTTTAGAAAAATAAGACATATAATGGAGCTAGTTAGATGCTTCTTAGTATGCTGGAGAACTTGACAAAAAGGAAATGGTGGGTTTAGGACTTTAAATTCCCAGCTCACATTTTACTGGGGACATATGGGCAAATCCTGACCATAAACCTCTAAATTCTGCTGAGTCTCCTTGGCTAGGAGGAGCTTCCTTCCTTTCCTATCTGGGGTGCGGGGAAGGGGGTGTCAGTCTGCGCTCACTGAAGTGCCTGAAATAGCTAATCCTGAAGCAGTGGCTTTCCAGGAAGCTGCAGATCCTTTCCCAGACTTGGCCACTCTTGTGCTCGTTGCCTCTAGACCTACAGCCAGACTCAAGTCCTAACAGGCTCAAAGGGTAATAATATACAGAGTTGATGATCCATGAGAAGATGCGATAAACACAAAACAAATTGCATGGTTTTGCCTACTTCCACTAACAGAATCCTGGGGAAATGTATGGGAATGGATCCTAAGGGTGATGGATCAGAGTGGAGGGAATATAATGTCCATCATGGCCTAATTCATTGATATGGGTGCACTAAACAGAGATTCTGGATTCAAAGTTCTAGCTCGAGCAGCCAAAAGCAGCTGAGAACGGCTCTGGCATGGGTTGGTTAATTGAATTCTGGATGCAGAGGCGGCCTATCCTAAATAAAATGCCAGAACTTTTTTGATATGCTGTAGAGCGACAGCTCTTAAGATGCAGTCCATCGAGCTCTGGGAGTTCCCAACGCCCTTCCACAAGGTTCATAAGATCAAAACTATATTTTTGTAATAATGCTAAATACTAAGATGTTATCTGCCATTTTTTTCACTCTATTGATAGTTCCACTGATGGTGTAAAAGCAATAAGGGGTGAAGCTGCTAGTGGGTTAGCAAGGATGAAGCATGTACACACTGTACTGGTCGTCACTGTAGTCTTCATTCACTGCCACGCACTCACAATAAAAAGGAAAATCTCAGTTGCACTTAAGAGTATCCTTGATGAAGAAGTAAAAATATTAATTGTATTAAATTTCAACCCTTGAATACCCCTCTATTTAATATTCTGTGTGATGAAATGGGAAGCACATATGAAGCTCTTCTGCTGCAGACTGAAATATGACGGTTGTCTTGAGAAAAAGCACTTGTAGGTCTAGTTGACTTGTGAACTGAACTAGCCAGTTTGTGTGTGTGTGTGTAATACCTTATTTTACTTGGAAAAAATGACTGACTGACAAACTTGTAGACATTGTCTTGACATTTCCATATCTCTTCAGTGAAAACAATTGGTCGCATTTGTTGATTAAAAATTTGAACTTTCCAGTGAAAATGAGAGTTATGTAAAACTTGTATCTGCCACTACATGGACAACAGCTTTTCAGTTTCTGATAGTTATATGTGCTCTTTTTAATATTGTAGAATAAAATGTGTCAACATTAGGAAGAGCTGCATAACTTAGTGAACCAATATTTTTCAAAGGATCAATGCATGACACTACAGTATCATAAAAGATCCATTCAAGGTTCAATACAGAACAGTAGATTTTACAGAATAAAAGCATTTTCATTTATATAAATTTCATACTGTCATTAATCTTTAAGATAGTACCACCTGTCAAGTCTTGGTGTGGTAATCAAAGGAATATTTTTTGAAGTTCTGAGTTTTAATTTCTAACATGGTAAACAACAATAGATATAACCCAAATAAAAACTCTATGGAGCTCTCGGTAATTTGTAACAATGCCAACTAGTCTGAGACCCAAAGGTTTGAGATAGACCACCAAAGAGGAAGGTATCCAACAGCTTATTGATATGAATGCTAGAGTGGATTTATCTTGTAAGATTTGCCCCGTCCAACTATGTCCTCCAAGAGAGTCCAGAGGGCACTTGTTTTTTCCAGTCTGTAAAAAATTATTTATGAAGGGAACTCTACCATTCCTGATCTGTTCTGTGTTGCCATCTAACTGGTCCCCCTGAGTTGAATAGGAATGATGGAATCCAGGAATGAAAGGGTTTAAGTGGCAGATAACCACAAAAAACAAAGTGGATATGGTTGCCATCATGGGCAATGGAGCCAGAACAATGAACAGAATAGCTTGAACCTCAGAGGTCACTGGTATTCACTGGCTAGTTAATCTTGGTGTCTCTAGAACTGAATAGATGGAAAGTCTGCTAAAGTCTTGCTTGGTTTGTAAGGCAGAAAAGTTCCAAATTCACTCAGCAGAACTCTGGCTTGAATTACCACCATAGAGACTTGTGACCCTTCCGTCAGCTGCTAGACTTGAGCCAGCTCACAGACCCAGAAGTCCCTTCAGTGAAGAGGCGGCTGAGTCTTCTTGAGGAAATCCTCTTTACGAAGCCAAAAATGTATACTGTAAATCATCTTCCTCGACTCCCCTTCCTGGTGAGGCTTATCCCCCAGCTTTCCAGGGCTTGAAACTGTCCTAACTAGCCAGTGTTTTTCCATCCAAATCATTCCAGTCTAGTTTATCATTGCCTGGTGCTGCAAGGCCCCACTCAGGCCAAGAAAGGGAACACAAAGCCCTACAAATGCCGGATCTCACAGTGTTGGCCCAGTGTCCGCAAGACTCTTCCTGGGCTGACTCTGTCTCCCTGAGCATACCTCACATTGTCTCTGCTTCCTCTCCCCCGCATCTCTCTACTTCATTTTCTCAGTCTTCTCTTTCAACTTACCTCTGCCCTCAATGTCTTTGTCTATTAGCTCTGTCAGTGGCAGGTCTGTCCCAGATGAGAAGGAGTCTTCTGTATTTGAGATAGAGAAGATTCAGGCAAGGTATCCAGACCATCCACATCATGTCTTTATCAGCCTCAACTTATGTAATGACAGTAAACTGAAATTTTCCTCAGCCTCCACCCACTGAGGCCCCCAGCACAAGTCTTCTGTGAGTTTTCTATGTAGCTGAGGATGTACCCCTTTATGGATCAACTATTTCACTATAAGTAGTTTTGAAACTATAAATAATAGATATATTGATTTTCATATATGTTTCATATTTTCATGGGGTGTATATAAAGGTATTTATAATTACATATTTAATTCATTGTCTATATTTAATTCATTATATATATTTAATAAATATGTTAAAGGAAATGTACTTATATGTAGCAAATGAAAATGTTATATATCTCCACTGCCTTTGTCGGGGGAGCGTTGTGTATTTTCCTCAGTTCTCATCCCCGCCATGGCAAAGAATTGAGGGCAGAGACATAGTAGTGAAGCAGAGTAAAAGTTTTATTTAAAATTACTTAAAGAGAGAAAAAGTACAGGCCACCTCAGCAAGGAGAGGCAACCTGAAAGGTTGGTGAGAGAAAGTTTAAGATTAAAAGGTTACACACTTACAAAGTGCAGGGGACCTCAGAGACAGGAGCGCACTGAATGGTTGGGAGTTCCCCCTTTTAAGTATTTTTCAGGAATGTGACAAAGGGCTAGAGGTGTGGACTTGTTAAGTGGTCTCAGTCCTCCAGGTAATTCTGTAAAATAAGCTTAACACAAGAAATTTACTGCCTGGTTCCCTCCCAGGATAGCAGCTTCCTGGTCTGGGAGAACACCAATCAAGACAGCCTGCCCTTCCTTCAAGGTGGGCTGAGTTATTATCTGTTTGCTAAAGAGTGTGTTAAGAATCTTACTTCTTAACTTCTTGGGTCTTTTAAAATGCGATTTTATCTTTAAGATGGAATCGTTCCTGCCTTTTACTATGTTGTTTATGGCTAGGCCTGCATGCTAAATTAGTTGCCCAGGTTGCAAATTACTTGATTAGGGCTGAAGGAGGAAAAAAAAACAGCATATAAGTAAAGTTGAAAAATAAGCGGGGCCTGCATGATTAACACAGTAAAGACATGGGCTGTGCGGAAGTGCCCTCCTTTCCCTGGGGAACATTCAAACATTCCAGGCCAAGTTACTCCTGGCTTTTTGAGCTTCAACTGATTAATTCATTAACTCTGGGCCTTTTTAGTGGGCTTTCCTGGCCTTATTGTCTTTTCACCCTGCTCATATCTATTTTCCTGCCTAATACCTTCTTAACCAGAATCTATCACACATAACTATGTTCTGAGCATCAGATTATGAATATCAAATATGGCTTATTATACTAATCCAGTTCCTGTAGTGATTGGATATATCTACAAATATTCAAGAATGAGGCTCTGTCTCAAAGAATAATCCCATAGCTAGGCTCTGGAATGAGCTGAATGTCCCTAGAATTCTTTAGGTTCAGGTCAACAATTCAAGAACATGCCTATCCCATGGCTGCTTTATGTCCCGTATGGTACCAAGGCCTGGGTACAGAGGAAGAAGAAGACCTCGGTCCACGTGGAAGTTTCTTCAAGAGACAGAGTTAGAAGGGAGCCCTGGAAGCCTTCCCCTCCAAAGTCAGTTTGTCCTCAACCTCTTCCAGATTGAATTGTAACCAAGTATCTTTTCCAAGTTTCTTTCTCTTTTTGGAGAAAAAGTTTTTGTGTCAGCAGCAGCAGCCCTCTCAATGTGTTGAGTACTTATGCTAATCAGTGATCTGGCACCAGTTTTCTGATTCTTTGGTCTGATTATTTATTGTTTGTAAAGTGTGGTAAGTGCAGATGGCATTTTGCAAAGCACGGAACTCTGAGAATGAAACCCCAGCCTCAAGGCATTGACTGTCTGATTTAGACATAAACAAAACATTGAATAAACAGGGAGACATCTAGTTGAGTCGATGTGGCTGCAAAGGAGGAAAAAAACTGGGAGACCAAGGCAAAGAATTATGGAGGGATTTGAAGAAGGATAAAGGAGCATGACAAATGTGAGCTATTTCAAGAAGCATACAAGAAGGGTTAAAAAGGAAACAAAAAGAGCACTGAGGAGAAAGTTCCAGGAGCATAAAGAACTCAGTGAGATTCCCTACTTGTGTCTTTTGACTGGAGAGAGGAAAGACAGAGAAGTTCAAGTGAAGAAAGCCTTAATGATCATGGACGAAGGTGACCAGGTCATGGACTAGTGTTTTGTTTCTGGAAAGGAAGAGACAAAGGTGGCAATCGGAAACGTGAGACTTGGAGGAAGTCTGAATGAGAAGAGAGAGGAAAAGAAATGGAGAGTTCAGATGCTGAGGTTTTAACATGGATCAAAAGGAACCAACCCCTTCTGTTAATTGGGCCATCTGCACCTGACTTTCCCTTTTTAGGTTCAGAAATTTCCTCTTATTGATTTATCCAGAGATCTGACCATATTCCCAATATCCTATTCAAACTAATAATATTCACGAAAGACTCTTATATAAATAATAATTTAGATGTGTTTGATTCTGAGTCAATTATTTAGGTTGAAAGTAAAGGTAGAAAAGATAAACCATGCAAGCAGTAAGCATAAGAGGGATGCAAGACTATATTAATATCAGATCAAATAGAGTTCAAGACAAAGAGCATTTCCATAGATAAAGAGGGACATTTTGTAATGATAAAGGAATCTATTCATCAGAAAGACACAAAATAATAAGTGAGTCTGCACCTTATAACAGTTTCAAAATATACAGAATTATAGGAAGAATTAAAGGGAAAAATAGTACAAGTCCATGCTTATGGTTGAAGATCTTAACAACCTTTTCTCAGCAATTGATAGAACCAGACAAAAAAATAGTAAAGAAGTAGATGATTTGAACACCATTATTGACCACCTTGATTGAATTAATATTTTAGAACACTTACCCAAAATCTACAGAACACACATTTTTTTCTAAGATGGTTGCTAGTTCTGACACCAAACCTTGTACAGGTTACCTGAATAAATTATGCCCACACTGTGGCAGAAACACTTCATTGTGGCCCAAATCTCATATCCCAGCAGCCAAATAGATTATGATTTATATTACATTTGTTGCAGTATTTCTCGCTTTCAAGTAGTGGTTCTAGTCCCTTAGTAGGACTTGAGAAATACTCCGTTCTATCAAACATACACATTTTCTTTGAGGCCGATATGTTTTCAGAGACTGCACTGCCAATGGTAACTTGCTCAGTACAAACAGAGAATTCATTCTCCCTCCGCTGTCTCCAGCACTAGCATAAAGCATTCTGTCCTGAGTCCTGCTGGACCTGGGTTCTCCTCTCCTGCCTCACCCAACACACATTTCCCAGCTGGGTGACTCTGGACACTTAACCTCCTTAAGCCTGACTTTGTTTCCTCATCTGTAAAACTCTTAGGGCTGTACTGACTTTCAACTGAAAGACTATGTGATGCCTTTTTGTAAATTATGAAGCCCTGTAAAAATATCGTGGAGCAATATTTTTCATGCAAACACCAGTTGGGGTACATGTACTCCTGAGAAATAGAAATGAGGGCAGGTATCTTGCTTCTGTCTCCAAATACAAGTGAGTTCAGTCGACTGTGAGTAGAAATTGTATGATGGGAGAAAAAAGTAAAGGTGGAAGGATTTATTCTGAAGTAAAACCTGTAAGAATCTTAGATTTCATATCTCAGGAGAGGTTACTAAAAGGTATAATGGGCACCTTTTAAAGTTTGAAGCAGGAGACAAAGGGAGAGTTGGGGCATAAAAATAAGAGGAGCTGTTGGAAGTTTTGTTGAAGGACATAGTTGGGTGATGTTGATCTAATAGAAAGTTGGATGGATTTCAGCCCAGGAATGAGGAATTCTAGACCCCATTCTACCACCATTCAGTTTCTGAGCAATCACGCACTACAGATTCAATTTCTCTAAACCTGTGTGTCCATCTGAAAGCCACAGATAACAATAAATGCAACTTATAAATGTCCTGAGGCTTAGTGAATAGTGGTAAATGCTTTGGAATTTGGAGAGACAAGGTTTTTAAGAACACAGTGTATTATTTAGAAAAGTAAAATAACATGGTCAGAGAAGATTTGGAGTGTCTCTCTCTCTCTGTAGCCTTTTAATGAGATTCCTCTTTTTTTTTTGTCTTATAAGGAAAGAAAACCAAGTCAGGAGATGACTAATCCCAGTGGCTAATCTCTTCCCTTAATTTTCTCTCCACACACACTCTTCTCCTAAAGGAGTATGTTGGAATTTTGTTGTTCAGATTTCCTCATCAGTATAAACGCATTCTTTTCTAGAAATATGATAGTGAGATGAAGGCCATGGTTTTGTGAGGAGCTGGCAGTGGGCCCGGCAGTCAGATGTTCTTGATCCCTTGCTCTTTGCCTTAGCCTTGTGCAAATCACAGCGCTGTTCAACTTCCCTTCCTCGTATGTACAATTGGAGTAAAAATGCCACTCTCTGGGAGGTCAAGTGAAAATTAATTAGCTGTGTTTTCTTTAAGTTCCTCTCCATTGATATTTCAGCACTCTGCAGTCGTCAATCGGAACAACACTTTTCGACATTGCTTGTATCCCACGGCCACAAAACTCTTAATGGGAATGAATATGAAACTCTGGGAAGTTTACAAATCACTGAAATTTGGGGATTTTGGAGACATTTCCTAAGCTTTACATTTAGAAAAGGCACAAGAGACCTTCGCCAAATCTATCAGCCACTCTAATGGCATGGTAAGATTAAGAACACTCTAAATAAGTTTTTCTTTCTTTATCCTTTTGTTATTTCTTTCTTTGTTGACATTTCGCCCTGAATCTCTCTGGGTTTGGCTTCATCTCACTTTCTCTGCTGCACTCTCTCATGTCCCTAAAATATAGGTAACTTGTGAAAATGCAAGTTTAGCTGAGTGTTTGACAACAGTTAGTCACCTTTTAGCCTGGCGGGGAATAAAACTCTTCCAAATACGACTGTCATGAGACTCCTCAGCACCCCCCTCCCCTTACCTCTTTTGCATTGGGTCACTAATAAGTTCTGATGTTTTTCTCCCATTCCTCTTGTTTGAGGGTTTTGTTCCTCCTTCCTCATTTCTGCACTGCCTGCTCCATCTCAGGAGCGTGGGCTGCCCCTTCTGCCACCACTGTCACCACTCGCCAGCAGACAGAGGCTGAAATGTCACAAGATGCCTTGGTTGCCTCTGACAAAAGCGCAGATCAGCTCTGAAAGGGAATAAGTATGATAGGGGCACAGTAATAACAGTGTGCATTTGTTAACTACAAAAATCCAGCAAGAGCTGGGGGCAGGGAGGGAGGGAACCGGGGACTAGAAGCTGCCTGGGCAGGAGCCCCTGGGGGAAAGAGTGGAGGGGGGTCCTCCAGCAGCAACCATCAATTCTATGGGCTGGTTTTGTTTTGTTTTGTGAGGTCTGAACTGAGGCTCAGCTGATGGGGCAGAGGGGTGGGTAGGGGGTGAATAAGGGATTTTACCCAAACCAGTGACTCTGAATGGAGGTCTTGGGCCCTGTTGAGGGGGCCTCAGCAGTGGGAGCTTGAAAAGAGGGTCTTTGGGCTGTTGGGAGGGGGAGGTGAAGTGGGGGTTGGATGGGGACTGGGGAACATTTTGAGGTGGGAGGGGTGGGGGGGAAAGAGGAGAATAGCACAATAATGGGAAAAGGAGGCCAGCTTCTGAGTTCTCATTTCTGACAATGAGTCCAATGTGGTTCTCTTTATCTCAGCCATTCAGAAGTCAATAGAGGGAGCTTTTTTATTTTCAACTCTGAGTATACAACCACTCCACCCCCAGTCACACACACACACACACACACACACACACACACACACACACATACACACCTTAAAGTGTGGGATACTGAGCAAGACATTAGAAATGTCTGAAAAGTTATTTCCGCAGTGCACATTTACTGAATGTTATGTCCACCTGTCAGGACTGTACATATGGGCCATTCAGTTCACAGCCCCTGCTCACCACTATTCTGCCTCCCTTCTCCCAGCCTCCCCACACTCAGCCTCTGATCCCTCCTTCCTCTACTGTGTGCCCTCCTCTCCAGTGGATGCCTGCACCCTTGACTCTTCAAAAAGACATGAGTCACATGATACCAGGTAAAGCCCAGAGCTGTAATGCAGTGACGGTTATTTTGAACTCAGAAAAGCAAAACTAAAAGGGTGGGAAAACCCAAGCTTGAACTCTGAGCTAACTGGTTTAGTGGGTCGAAAAAAATTTGTTTTTGATGGTGGGCTTGTCTGAAATGTTAAGTCCCCAATTAGACAAATTCCTTTCAATTTATTTCTAAGTCTATGGTTGAGGCAGCCACAGCCTCTGAACTTACACGGCTTCATAGAAAATAATTCACCTATTTTTCAAACATTGTTATGTATCCTCATAGGGTACCTGAGTCTTCATCAGGGATGGAAATCTTTGAAAAATGGATTCCAGGCCTCACCTCTCTAAGATTCTGATTCAGTAGCTCTGAATGGCGTTCAGGGGTGTGTGTGTGTGTGTGTGTGAGATATCAGAGAAGCATTAGTCAAATAAAATAATAGTCACTAATTTAGTGCTGTGAAAATGGTCAATTATTTGAGTCAGATCCACCTGACCTGCGAAGGCCCTGCTACCCAGCAGTGTAGTTGAATGAAAGAAATGAGAAGGAGGAAGCTATCAGTGTCATTACCAAGCAGTGAAGATAAAGGGAAGCAGAGAGTAATTGAAAATAACAATAACATCAAGCAATTACTTAGTGTCACAGATTTTACCTGTAAGAATTAGTACCCCATTGGAGGAGGACA
Source organism: Smutsia gigantea (assembly GCA_032199065.1). NCBI lineage: Eukaryota > Metazoa > Chordata > Mammalia > Pholidota > Manidae > Smutsia > Smutsia gigantea. Next base: position 2,034 of record JAVSCE010007331.1, on the reverse strand, counting down.
TGAGACAAAGTTGTCTTAAGCAGCTTGCCCAAGGTCACAGAGCTGCTAAGTGACAGAGCCAGAATTCCTGCTGAGGGCGCAGTGATCTGAATAGCATGCCCTGACATGGGGGGCGGGGGGGCCCAGGAGTGGGGAAAGGAGTGGAGGGACACTGCAGAAGCAGGCTTGCCCACAGCCCATAGAAATGCTCGCAAGGGCTGCTCATGTCTCAGTGGCTGTGAGCTGGGGAGCAGCTTCTGGCTGCTGTCTTCTCACTAAGGGCTCCATGATGACTTTACTAAGCAATACTGTATGGTCTTTTTGAAAATTGTTAGAGAGTAGATCTTAAAAGTTTCCATCACAAGGGGGAAAGAAATATAACTATGGCAAGTGATGGATGTTAACTAATCTTATTGTAGTAATCATTTGGCAGTGTAGACATACATCCAGTCATTGGCTTGTATACCTCAAATGGATACATTATTCCATGTCAATTATATCGCAATAAAACTGGGAAATTTTTTTTTAAGAAAAGGACTCCAGACTTCTCACCTCTCATATATCTCATTTCTTACCTATAGCTTGCTCTGCTAAGCAAAGTCCCCAACACTGGGCGTAGGAAGATGGGTATTGCTTCCATTGGTTTCTCTGAGCAGGGAGATGAGTATAGCGTTTAGGTCTCTCTCACATGATAAGAAAACCCAGTTACCCTTTCCTCAGCTTCATTCGAGTCTCTTGAAGGTGCAGCCATGTGGCGGGGCTGGGACTATTGGGAAGGATGAGAAGGGACAACCCCATTCTTCTGCCCTCGCCACTTCTCAACTTGCTGTCCTCCAACCAGCCCTTCGTCATGGTGTTTAAGGCCCATCTCTACCACCCAGTGTGCACATGCTCACAGGCTGCAGACGGGCTTCTCTGCTCCCTCTAACTACCCTCAGGCTGCTAAAGGCATGAACGCTGCCTTGTACCTCCGTGTCCCCAAGCCCGATGAGCCCTAGCCCAGTGCTGAGTGCACGGTGCTCAGTAAGGCATTGTCCTTTGCTGGATTCCCAACAAGTGCCTTTTAAATAGTCTCCCGTTTGCCCTTGTTCACCATTCTTAATCATCTTTCTCCTCTTGATACGCTATAGCTTCTGAATGATCCCAGTCAAGGTATATGAACCCCATGTGGGCCTTCGGCACCTCGCCTTCTGGCGCCTCCGCTTCCTCAGTCTGTTACGTTGGCGCCATGTCCCCAAGTCAAGCCCACTGTGTGTGTGTTCAGGTGTGCGTGTGCTCACTCAGCAAACCCATGCTCACTGCAACTGTTGTTTAGTACTGTTTTTTATTCATCTTTTGCTAGTTTGCTAATACAATGGCCAGTCCGTACATTCTCCATTCTTCCACTTTACCTCCAGACCCAGAGCTTGAAAGAAATCTCATGTGCTACTTTATTGAGCTGAAAAGACACCCAGGAGCCTATTCTGTCTCCGTACCCCTCTTCTTCCAGATATGTGGAGACAGGGCTGTCCGAGGTTGAGTTTTGGTTGGGTTTTGTTTTGTTTTGTCTTTGCCATTTATACGGCCCACCCTTTTACAAAAGGGCCTGTCTCCTTCAAGATGTTACCACCTCAGATTTCTGTCCTCCAATGTTTTTAGGTAACATCAGTATTTCTCTACTCATTTTTCTTCCCCTTAATCAATAAACAAAGAAATCTGTGTCACTATTACAATAAATTTAAAAACAAGAAAATATGTGCTCTTCCTTTTCCCCTCACTTCCTTCCTATTTTTCTCTTCTGTAAAGGGAAGTCCATACATTTTAATTTTGTTATGACTTGTTCACGCCTAAATCTCCTGTCATCTGGCTTCCACCCTTCCCTTGATCAGGCGGTGCTGGGATTCTCTGTAGCGTTTGACACTGCAGCCCCTGCGTCTGTCTTGACACTCTTTCTCTCTTCCCTTCTTTAATTCCCTGTGTGCCTCTGCTGCTTCTCCGATTGCTATTTCTCCATCCAAGCTGCACATATGGACATGTCCCAAGATTCAGTCTCTGCATGTTTCTTTGGAGATGTTC
>JAVSCE010007330.1:0-29513 GCA_032199065.1 Smutsia gigantea | reverse complement strand
TGCTCAGTGAAATAAGCCAAGCCGAAAAGACAAGTACCAAATGATTTCACTCATATGTGGAGTATAAGAACAAAGAAAAAATACTGAAGGAACAAAACAGCAGCAGACTCACAGAACCCAAGAACAGACTAATAGTTACCAAAGGGAAAGGGACTGGGGAAAATTGGTGGGAAGGGACAGATAAGAGGGAAAAGGGGGCATTACGATTAGCGGACGTAATGTTGGGGGGGCACGGGGACGGCTGTACAACTCAGAGAAAACAAGTAGTGATTCTATAGCATCTCACTATGCTGATGGACAGTGACTGTAATGGGGTTTGTGGAGGGTACCTGATGAAGGGGTAGTTTAATAACCATAATATTGCACATGTAATTGTAGATTAATGATAATAAAATAAATTATATTAATAAAAAATAAAAATTAAATTAAAAAAAACTCTGCTTGGCACTGAAGTATCGGAGTGGCAGCTTTAAAAACTCATTTGATTAACCAGATTACCATTGGACAATGGTCTATCATGTATGAATGTGCACTGTAGTCTCAAAATTTTTCAATATAAATGACCTTTTTCTCCATGTTTTATGAGTTGGAAAATATTTGTCTATTGTACTTAATTATCATGAACAATATTTTATCATAACAAAGCATGTTCAAACTGGTGACACCATGTTCAGAAAAGAACATCTGTTGGACCATTAAAATGTTGCCACAAATATGTATTAGTATTATTTATATATTGGTAAGTAAGATCTTGACCTTCAAAACATGGAGATCATTGGGTTTCTGATTTCATCTGCAAGAATTCCCAGTTTGCTCCAGGAGTTACCATTAGAATGGCAATACCAGTAGTTTCATGTAAGGTACTTAACTTTGCGGAATGAGAAGAAGAAAAAAGATGAATATACATTTCATAAGAAAAATAACCATTTTTCACATGCAAAAAATTTAAATATTAGCAGAATTTCATAGATATAAAAATACCTAGATCTAACATCCGCCTCCTACATGTGACACATCGTGTACCTGTCAACCCCATGATAAAACAAAACGTTGAAGCATGATCCAATATTGTGTTAACTGGATTTTTATTAAATAGATTGTTGTGAAATGAGTATCTTTAAAATTAACTAAATATGAGAAATGTGTGTGTGCTTGTGTGTGTCATAAAAGGAAGGGAACCTAATTTTTAAAGTCCATTAGGAATCATTATGCTTAGTGCTTTACAAATGCTCCTATCTTTCAGTTTTTACAACTCTGAACAGTCATTGCTGCAGTAGGCGAGTGACGTGGGAGGGAGACAGAGCCCCGCTGGGCAGGGCCAGCACCGGCAGAGCTCTGGCTCGGTGCCCATCACACTCTGCAGCCCATGCTGATGCCCTGACCGCACTATTGTCTCACGAATAGGCTTAGCCTCCTAGTTTTTCATGTAACAGTCTTGGGACCTTGTGGTAACAGGTGTGTTATGGTTTTAGCTTGCAGATCTGTGAAAAACTATTTGGGTCCAGGTTGGCTTTTCAAAATACAAACCAAGACAATACAAGCGATGTAACATGAAGAAATGGATAATTCAGTGATGAGTTTAGCCAGTTCGTAAGGTTGGAACCCAAACTTCCGCTCGATGGCAAAATGTGTCTTATTTTTCCTCAGTAATTGTCAAAACCAATACTAATTTAATGTATGTAGATGTTTATGTGTATGTATCTGGTACACATACACCTTCACACGACAGGTGTTCACTGCCACAGTTCCACCAGGAGCAGGTGCGTACTTTTGTCTTCGGAACGTTTTCTCGCTTTCTTTTCCCTTTGACCCATCATCTAAAATGAAGCCTGTTGTGTAAAAGTCGTTTTCTTTAAGCTACTCCTTTGGTCTAAATCCTCATCGGGCTCCATGCCCAAGCCTCACCCCAGCCTCGGTTTAGCATCCGTCTGCGCTTACTTACCCATAGCATTCGTGTCAATATTGTCATTTCATCAGCAGCAGTCTCACTGCTGAAGTCAGGCTCTGTTGTGAATGAGTGTTTGTTTAGGCATAATACAATCAATACTGAAAAGATACATTCAGTATCTTTTGAAAAGAACTGAAATAAAATGCACATCTCCCTTTAATCCATTGGATCTTTCACAGATTAAAAAAAAATTTTTTTAAGTTAAAATGCACTTCCTTTTTCCCACTAATGCATCCAGCAAGATGCCTTTGTGCTTTAAGGAGCACCATTTTCACTTTCATAAAGAGCTCTGCAACCTATTAGCTACTCAGATCCGGTAGTTGACTCCTTTCCACAAGTCAGGCTAAGCACACTGCCCGGGCAGGGAGCCACCGAGCACTCCAGCCGCGGAAGGGTCTTGCCGTATTCCTTCACACGGAGCCAAGGAAGGCACTAGCAGTGGCCTGTGCCTTAGCCATCGCTGACCCTTACTCAAGGGAGAGGCAAAGGGTGAGTGCAAATGTTTGGCATGTAGGGTTTTTTTTAAAGAAGTGAAAACAAACACACATATTATGGATAAACAACTTTGTGAAGTATGTTCTGCCTTATTTTCTCAGACATAAAAATATCTCAAGGCAATTTCAAAAATCGGATTTCAAGAAACTACTAAAACATTTTTTGTGTATTTCTTTCAAATTGCCTGAATTATAATATGTATTTCAGCACCTTGCTATACCAGTGCATGTAGGTTTGTCTGTCATTTCATAGCTGTCAAAGGGAAATTCATATTTTACATCTCCACATCATCCTTAAATATTCCTAATAATAAAAGGCCTAAATTTTAAGTCCGCAGGGATATCAGAATAACTCATCTGCTATATTGTTCAAGCTCTGCCAGCATGTTGAAAACAGTCCTATAATAGGCAATAGAGGGTGGGAACAAAATCTAGTATTGTCACCCGATTGTTGACACTACCTAAGATATTGCATAAGATTATAGAACATTTTAAGACTAGTAGGGTATTTTAATAAGTGAACCAAAACAGAGAAGGACTTCCAGACATCTGTTTCAGGGTGTATCTCATAACTGACCCTTTCCTCCTTCAGTAAATGGATTCCCTTCAAACATAGCTCAAAGGACTGTTAGGACTTCCTTGGGGAAGCAGCCATTTAAAATGGAGTTAAAAGTCCAGACTTCAACCTGGTGAGGTGATTGTGTGATGAGCTTGGAGATTTAGCTCCAATTGTTCAAAGTCTAATAAAGTGGACATAGCATGGCTTAGGAAATACAAAATTCACTTTTATTCTACTAAATATTTTTACTTGTTTTGGTTTCCTTAAGGAAGCATAGGTGCTGGTAAAAGGGCAGCAGACATTTGCCTAATGGTCTGAAGTTTGACAGCCAAAAATAAACATGGGGGGAAAAATCATGACTTTCAGATGCATGACTTTGCGATTTGGCCCAGGCTGAATTCAGGTTTACCTTTGCACTATAAAAAAGGTATGCTAGGCAGATGGGTGAACAGTAGAGTTTATTTCACTTAATAATGAATGTCAAACGATACAAGATCTTTTAGGCTCAAAATGGTTTGCTCACAAAAAGCAAAGTACAGCATTGCAAACACATCTAAAAATCCACCTCATTTTCATAATCTGATCCTTTTCTTTACCTATTGATTGTGTTGCTATGTTATGAAAGTTTTAAAAGTTTGTAAAAGTTATATATTTATGAAAGCTTACAAAACTTTTAGAGAAGTTGTGAGATAGATAGTATTTATTTGTGTAAATACTGGCAAATCTCCACTGGAGACATTCAACTGGGAGGCGTTTGAAAATGTATGAGGCACCTTTGGTCTCCGGATGACGGAGGGGGCGCAGGGCTGTGCGCTGCCGACACTCAGTGCCAGGAGCTGGTGATGCAGGGTGCCCTGCACAACCAGGAGTCAGGCACCCCTCCCAGATGCCAGCGGCGCGGTCACCCTTGGGACACAGAGGGACCTGGGTGGTGTGAGGAGATCAAGTATTCGTGTGCAGAAATACAGAGGCAGAGCGTGCGTAGTGGGGAGGGACCTCTGTGTGGACTGTGGCTCTACGCACCTTGTGCTCAGACCCAATGCCTGGCTGTATGACGTCGGCCGTGTCAATTACATGGTACAGAACTCAGTGAGGGGCCCATCGCCATCTCTAAAGGGCACACAAGTTATGCCCGCCTCATGGAATGTCGTTGTCAAGATTAAACAAATTCAAATTCATGATGTGCTTGGCGTGTGGCAAGCACTCAATATTGCCCATCGCTATTACAAGTTTACTCAAGTCCTTTGCTTCATGTTAATCCGAATTGATGAGAGGGTGTACAGGCGTATTTTTGAAGCCTGAAGCATTTAACAGTCTCCAGGCTGGGCCCGAGTTTTGCTAGGAGACCTTCCCTGGTGGCAGCCGCGTCAGTCACCAGCGGCTTTCAGACGACGCTGCAGGAGGTTAGGAGTGCGGGCCGGAAGCCCCCAGGCGTGGGGATGGGTGCAGGCTGTGAGAAAGGCATAGCGCACGGGGAGGGGACGCCCCACAGGGCGAAGGCCGAGGGGTGGACCAAATCACAGCCTCCAGCTGGCACCGCGCGAATCTCAGCTGATGAGATGCAGCAGGAAGAGGTAAGTACCGACCGAGGACCGGAGGAAAAATCAAACCCAGACGCGTCCAGGGGAGGGCGCTTCGGAGCACCACGTTTCCCTGGGGTCCCTAGGCCTGGAGCCCATCAGCGCAGGGCGCGAATATTCTGAGTCAACGCCCCTTCCTGCAGAAGCGGACTTCGCTCTCTAGCTGCGTCTTGGATTCGTTGTTTGCGCACACAGGGCCTTGCTTACCTAACACTCATTTTTAACTCTAATTCAGAGTCTTTTGAATATGTAAAGGTAAAGTCACTGAGGCCTTAATGTTCCTATTAAGGATTTATAAGCCCAAAAGTGAACATTGAATCCTCCTAATATTTTATACACCAGAACACACACATAAGCACACGCCCACGCAAACACAAACTGAGTCCCACAGGCAGACTGGAATGACATGGGTGCCTGCGGAAGAATGGGAGAGATCTTGGGCAATTCACTTGAGGTGTGGGGGAGGAAGGTCTTAAGTGGTACCTACTGTATAAGATGATTACGAGTATTAAATGAGATCATGTGTCTAAAGCATATATACACACACCTGACATAGAATAGGTGATCAGTCTATTCCTTTATCTATCCCTGGTAAATCCATGGTATAGATTTCTAACCCATATTCCTTTTCCTGATCTCGTTCCTTTTTAATACATCAGACCATCACTACCAAAAAGAGCTTTGTAAGTATTACTTTGATGATGCTACTCAATCACTCAACAACTTTCAAAATCCACCCACAGATCAAAGGGAATTACAATCTGAGAGCCTACTCTGCCTCAGGTACTATTATTCACATTCTGTAATTTAATAAAGCCAAACCATTAATGTAGCATTCACAGCTCATCCAAGTCTGCCTCTGCTCTTCCGTGCTGTGGAGATAAATGTTGTGTGTCAGCTTGGCTAACACAAGTCTAGGTGTCACTGTGAAGGTGTTTTTTAGATAAGATCAACATTTAAATCAGCAGACTTGGAGTAAAGCAGATTTCCCTCCATAATGGGTGGGCCTCACCCAAATAGTGAAGGACTCGGGAGCTAAAGACTGAGGTCCCCCAAGGAGGAAGGAATTCTGACTCAAGAATACCCTCAGATTTGAGCTGAAACATCAACTCCTCCTTGGATCTCAAGCCAGCTGGCCTGGCCTGTGGAATTCTGATGTGTTCCCTCCATAATCACGTGAGCCAGTTTCTTGAAACTCTCTCTCTACACACATCCCACTGGTTCTGTTCTCTGGAAAATTTTAGTGCTCTAGCCACATGAAGACTTTTCAAAATCTTCTCTGTCCCATCTGGCCTCTCTCCTCTCCAATCTGTGGCCACTCCAGCCAGAAGTAGCTTATAGCTTATTAGGGATCCCTTGGGCTCTTCAAACCCCTTCTTTGCGGTGGTGGTCTGCATCTGTAACGATTTCCCGACAAGGAAGCATGCTCTCCCACTCCTGCCACTCAGTCACCAAGGGAAGCTACTTAACAGCTCTGAGCCTCTACTACTGCATGGTAAAATGAAGGTAATAATTTCCTTATTGAATTGATGTATAGGGTTATACATGCTTGTTGTGAAACACACAGCATAGTGTGCAAATTGTACTTCATTCCACAGATCTCCAAGGAAGCTTGTGTGGCAATGAAATGAGCAGTATTATGTCCTGTCAGGCTGAGGAATGAAGACAGAACTGCGGGGTTAAGTGGTAACTGAGAATCTCAGGGCATAACCAATCTGTGATTCTAAGAATGAGCACACGAGACTCCTAAGTGTGTAAGGCAGACTCACAACCAAAAGATAAGCCCAAGACAAAGGGAGCTGACTGGACTCCATACTCAAGATCCAGGGCATCTCCCCATTTTAGGGGAGTGCAAGCAGTCACCAATATTTCAAGTAGATCAGGGGGGTCCAATGTGTTTCCTCCAGTACGTGAACCCCAGGATTCTAGCATGACATACAGGCTCTTGGAATCGATTCCATCTCCCAGCCTCCCTCGCATCCTGTGTTTGCTGGTCTTGGGATGGGAGCAGAGTGACGTATGCTCTTTGGGGCTGTAAATTTAAGGGGAAAGAGCATGTATCCCCCCGCCTCTTCTCCATTTTGCTGCTGAATGTAACTAGATATCTTGGATCATGATGACAAGGGCCACACCCCAGGACGACAGAGCAGTAAGACAGCAGAAGCCAGTGTACTGGCCACTGCCATATGGCTTTTAACCGCCTACACTTACACTTTAATATTGTTTTGTGTCAGGACAGCCGAACAACAGCAGACAACAGGAAAGTCTGTCGATTGTTTAACAATGAAGTTTTTCAGAAGTACCTTAGGTTTAAACCCATGGACCTAATCTATGCTTTCCCTGGAAGGCACCAGTCTTGGCTCCAAGCTGTGACCTCAAGACGACTCCATCTATGTATGGCCACAAGTGCTGAACACCGCTCCAGTCAGCTGTGGGACTGAGCCCCCTTCTGCGGTCTGACACGGGGCCATCAGCGTCAACACGGGCCTCCTAGAGCCTTGCCTAGAAAAGTTTGATTATGTGGTTGGCATATGTGGTCATTCCTGGCCTCTAATGGAAGTAAGAACTGGAGACTTAGATGTCAGAGACCACTACAATGAACAAGGAGCAACCTATCTAACCCTAAAAGCCGCTGAGATGACCACGGACTCAGTGCTATGCAGGTCTTTCTCTGGCAAGTATGAACTTTAGCCTGAGATCAGCATTTACAAAATTCCCTGTACTAACATGGAGAATGACTTTATCATTATATATTTTGAAACTCATTCTGGGTACCATATGCACCCTGTAGATTCTCTCAATACTGCAGTAATTCCAAAACCAATAAATACATTCTATTTCTGTTTCTCATTTTCTTGGTATTTTTTTTGGCTGTGATAAAATATACATTACACATAATTTACTGTTATAATCATTTTTAAGTATACAATTCAATGGTATTAAGTATATTCTAGTTGCCATGCAACCACCACCACTCTCCATCACCAGAACTTCATCATCCCAAACACAAACACTGTCTGCATTCAGCACTAACTCCCCATTGCTTCCTCTTCCTGTATCTTGGTGATCACTCTTCCACGTTCTGTCTCTATGAAACTATTCTAGGTGCCTCATAAAGGTATAAGGAATGATATCATACAATATTTGACTTCCTGTGTCTCGCTTATTTCACTTAGCATGATGTGTTCGAGGTTCATCTATGTCGTGACACATGCAAGATGTCATTTGTTTTGGAAGCTGAATAACATGCCATTGCATGGTAGACCACATTTTGCTTATCCATTCATCCATTTGTGGATATGTGGGTTGCTTCCATCTTTTGGCTACCTAAAACCTTTGCTGCTGTGAACAACTGGGTTCTATAAGTATCTGTTCAAGTCCCTATTTTCAATTATTTTGGGTATATACCTAGAAGTGGAATTTGCTGCATTATGTAGTAATTCTGTTTAATTTTTTAAAGAACTACCATACAATTTTCCACAGCAGCTGCACAATTTTATGTTCCTATCAGTAATGTTCAAGGATTCCAATTTCTCCACATCCATGCCAACACTTATTTTCTGCTTTTTTATTCTTTATGTAGCCATCCTAATGCGTGTTAAGTCATATCTGCTTTTCATTTCTAATGTCCTCAATCTATTAGAATTTTAGAAACTCCTTCCAGTCAGTTCTAGTTTGAGTCTTTTGGCCTGATGGTATTCCTTGATAAAGTAGTTAATGGAGGAGTTGGATGTGGGATGGACTTTCAAGGTCACCTGTCTACTGGTTTTCACACTTCATTTCTCAAAGCTCTTTCCCCAGTATTCAACCAAACTACTTTTGACTCTGACTTCATCCATTTTGCATAGTACGGGTTCAAGTAAGTTTGTTTGGTAATAGAGTTCCTCAGCTTAAAAGAAACGTTTGAAAACTTAGATCTAATAGCATATTCTCTAAGGTTCAGAGAGACCAAGTGACTCTCCCAAGGTCTTCCAGCAAGGCAGTAGCAGAGGCAGGATTTGAAAAGGAATTATCCAATGAGGCAGGAAGTATGCCTACTGCAGTCATGACACACATTCTTTCAATTACTCATTTCTTCAACGTGTATTACACACACAGTCTAACTGCAAAGGAGAATTCACTTTCAAAATAGACTGGTGGCTGGTTGGTCTTTATCTCCCACCAGTTTGACAAGGATGGTGAGGAATCAGAGGAAAGAGGTGTGCTCTGGTCGGTATGGTCTTAGTAGACTTGAGACCAGCAGGGAGCACGGAATACTCCTTCCTGCCAAGGGGATTATGTGTGAGGTATGGTTATGTTGAGGAAGTATGGACAGAGTTAATTCTTTCTAAAGAAAAAAGGATCACAGGTCAAAATCTAAAAGCAGTTATGGAATTAAAAATATCTCTGTGAAATACACTGTGCTAAAACCATAGGCAACAGAAAGCTGAGGAGGCGCCACAGGCCATTGTAAGGATCTTAAAATAAGGGGCTGCACACAGACACACACATGCCCAGGAGCCAGGCAGTGAGGATACTGGAAACGCAGTCCTGAAGTGTGTTAGAGATTTAATGGCAGAAAGGTCATATTTGGTTGGGGAAAATTCTGAAAGGCTTTGTAAAGGACTTTGTAAAAGAGGATTTCAAGGAAGCATACTGTGGCCTATGCTCTGAAAGGTAGCTGGATGTTCACCAGGTAGAAACTGGGGAATCAAGGGAGAGAAGCCAATTCAAGCAAGAGAAACTTCACACAAAGACAATGGGACTGAGTCCTAGTCCAATGTTAACTTTCAGTAAAGGATGAACTGTGTTTAGGGTAGTTGCAGGAAAACGGCCTAAGAAGGTGAGCTGTGAGCACACTGGAGGAATAGCCTGGACTGATGAGGGGCAGAGCTTGCACTCTACTCAGTAGAGAAGTAACAGGGAGTCATCAGAAGGATTTTAGAGCACTGGGTTTTAGAGGCGGATTATAGGGACCAGCAGTTTCTCTGGGCCTCAGGTCATCACATGCAAGTTGAGGGGTATGTGTTACATGCACTACTACAAGCACTCTTTTAGGAAGATATATTTTATAGGGGTTTCCCTCCCCTCAAATGTCCTATTTCAAGGAGGAGAGCAGCAAAAATTACAGCTGCACCAGTGAGGCAACTTGGTGCAAGAATCTTAAATGTCTGTGCATTGGAATGGGTACAGATGGACTGGAGGGATGGTACCATTTAAGAATTTATTACAGTAAGTGCAGGCAAACAGCAAAGGCCCATAACTAGGACAGTCATGAGACTGGACATACACTAGAAAAGCACACTGGAAGGAGAAGGAAGGCACAGGACTTTGCAACCAACAGAGGAAAAAAGGAAAGGCAAAGATCAGTATGACTGAGCTTGCAATATTAACTGGGGAAATGACAGTGCCATTAGCAGAAGAACCATCAGTTAGGAGGAGGAGCCAGTCTGGATCTGAGGTGGTGGGAGACGATGGGTTTGTCTATGAGATCTGTTGCTTTTCCAGCACCAAGGGCCATCTGGGTCAAGCATCTGCACAGGCAGTTGGACGAGGTTAAAGGTAGGGCTGCGTTCCTAGGGATCATGCATAGTGGTGAGAGTTAAATCATCAGGTAAGAGGGGGAGGGAGCAGGAACTCAGAAGGGAGCCATTGGCGGATGCAGTCTTGGGGGCCGGCCATGTTTAAGGGGAACCCAGGGAAGAAGAGACACGGGTCAGCAGACTAGCAGGGTCAGGAGGAGATGGTTCAGTCAGAGGGGAGTCTGGTAGAAGATCCAAAGGAGGGAGGAGGGGGAGAGCTTGCCCTGGGCTGGCCGTGACCCTTGTCCAGAGGTTGCTCATGGCGCCTCCCAAGGCACCTGCTATGCGTGACTCTCTTACAGGCTGCATGACTGGCCGCTGCCTTGTCCCTGTAGGTCCGAGAACGGCAACTGCTAGGCTGCTGCCGTACCTGATTTCATCCTTCTCTTCCGGTTCCCTTACCTCTCTGCCTGCACGTCTGTAACTAGCCCGTTAGTTACCCTAACTTGAGCGTCCTGTTTGTTTCCTGCTGGGACCCTGATTTATGGACCTGCTAAGCCCTAATACAGCCAGACTAGGGCATGACCGGGAACACTGGGGCTGTCCTTGCCCCATTTAATAGCTCCTTTCATTTACTGGAATCAGCAGCAAAATTTAATTTCAGCCATAATTCTACCTGCTTGGATCCCTACATAGACCCTGTTGTGCAATGGTTCATCGACCCGAACTATGCCCAGCCCTAAAACCGGAACCGCGTGCTTTGGCTCAGGTGCTGACCCACGCGGGAGGAAAGCGAGCACGCGCAGATGAGAGGGCGGTTTCCCGGCTGTGGGTGCTCTCAAGATGGGCACGATGGGCAGTCTTGGCCAAAGGCTCTAGGGCACAGGAGAATCTCTGCTTCTTGGCTGCTGGGACACGCGCTCTCCGGGCAGCAGGGCCACTACTGTGGGTAGCCCAGCTTCTCCAAAGCCTCGCGCGTCCGCGGTTTCGGCGGCTTAAAGACGACTTCCAGGACGAGATATCCGGCCCCAGACGCCAAGCCGAACGAATAGACCCTGGGGCCCATTCGGGCAGATTCAAGTTTAGTGGTCTTTTTCTGAGAAAACATGGTAGTGATGAGAATTACAGAGGAAAACACCTGTAATTCTGGAGTAAGGAGGGGAATGGGGACACTGGTTGGGTTTCCGAGACTTGGCGCATCCCTGCAGTGCCAAAGAATTTCTGAGGGTGGGTTCTGCGGCCTTAGCAGGGAGGAGATTTAGGTTTCAGGAGAGAAAGTGGTGGTCTTTGATTGCTGAGGAAACGTGTTTAAGCGGCGAATAAGCACAGGCCCTGAGGTATCGAGAGTAGCCAGCTCTCAGGAACATGGGGCTGTGGCTTATCTTCTTACCACTTACAGGCAGACTTCCCAGGCTCCTGGTAATTTCTCTGGTCACTGTGCAAACCTACAGTACCACTTCCCTGACCTGGAGAAAGCACTGGGAAGGAGCTGTCTCAGGGACATTTGCACACCCGTCAGCACCGCCAGGCAGGGGCAGAGACTTCTGCTGAGCGACGGGTCCTACTGTCAGGAGCCTGCAGCAAGAGTCTACAATGGGCAGACGTCTCTCAAAACACAGAATCCCCTTCGTTCAGGACAGTGCTTGTAGCACCTCACAGCTGAAGTAGGGGCACACTGCGGGGTGGGGCCCTGGCTTAGTGCTGGGGATGAGTGGCTGACCCCGCCCCTTACAGAGGACGCAAATAGGAAGGGACTGTAAAGGTGGAATGAGTGGCTGGGTGGCTTTTACTGTCTCTAGGCTCGTGGTTTGCAGAGTTACAGGTATTCCCAGTTGCACCCAGAGGCTTTAATAGTGAGGATGTTCTCCTCCCCACTGGCAATCTGATGGGTAAGTGTTAAGTTATTAATTCTATGCCTTGAGAACCTTCAGCAGAAATGCACACCAAGATTTGCTGCAAATAATTCTGATCAGATAATCAAAAGCTGTGGACACGTGACAGCTATTTTTCTTCCAGTTTGATTTTTTTATACTATGTTCTTTGAGATATTGCTTCTCCTATTTATTACTGCTAAATCCTTGACACAGAGTCCTCCTGAAGGGTGTGTATCCTCTTCCTTTTTCCCTGAATATACATGAATGCTAAAATATCTTTCCTGTAAGTGGGGAAATTTATAGCAAATGCTGCACCAGTTCATGTTTTCAGAGAAATCCTGAAGGAACTGATGTGAGTACGCTTAGCTAAGCTGAGCCACAACACCGCAGTGATAATTCTGGAGACGAGGAAGGGAAGGCCTGACTAGGAAAATGTAGACCACCCTAAATGGACAGTCTCAAACCAACAGCTCTGTGATCTGAATGTGATATAAAATTCATTTTTAATAATCAAATATCTCATTTGCATAAGCACTTAAGTATCAGATGCTGTTCTGAGCACATTACATGCACTGTCTGATTTAATCCTCAAGTCAACACCATGAGGTAGGTACTGTCACACATTTCCTAGATGGTGAAACTGTACCCAAGTTACACTGTAACTCATAGATCAAGTACTCAAGTTTAGGTCTCTCTGAATCAAAAATTTTATTTTATTTCTTCAAACAAATATTAGCTGGGCTCTTACTCTGGGCCAGGCATTGGTAAACAAGGCGGACAATAGCATCTGTCTGCGTGATGTTTACAGTCCAGCAATGGAGACAGACATTATCGTTTATTTGAGTTAGAATTTGGATACACACCATGAACAAATGGTAGAAGATACTCTGCTATATTCCGCACTCCTAGACAGCACATGTGTTAGGTGCCTATAAATAGTAGCTGAATGTTGGAAAAGGTTGCTGGGAAGGTATATCGTGGTGGCTTAGCCCAGTCTCGGCGCAGGACGGGGAAGGCTTTTCTGAGAAGGGGGCGCTGAAGGTGACTGAGACTTGAAGAATGATTTGAACTGACTAGAACGTACAGACAGTACAGGAGAGAAGTGTTTTGCACTCCCTGACGAAAATGCTTGACTCAGGGAAGGCCCTAGGTAGGCAGAAGGGACAGAGAGTAGACCAGTGAGGCTGAAGCACAGAAGGTAGGTGAGTGTAGTAAGAGTGGAGGTAAGAGCGGTCAGGATCACCCAGCCATGTAAAGATTTTTATCTTGGATCTAAGAGCAATAAGTTGCCAGAGAAGGGCTTTAATGAAGAGACTGTCATCCAGAAATTTCCACTGGTTGGAGGTCAGTTAGGAATCTGCTGCAGCCATCCAGACCTAGACTGGGGTGATGGCACAGGTCAAGGGGCTCAGTTAACAGACACTTAGGAGGTGACTGCCTGGACATAAAGCGTGAGAAAGAGGGAGTGCAGCGCTTACCCAGTGCTGCCTAACAAATCACCTGAAGGACAAATATTTACTACCTTATACAGTGTCTTTAAAGGTCAAGGATCTAGGAGCATTTTGCCTAGGTGGCTCTGGCTCCAACTCCCGTGAGCTGTGGGCAGCTGCCCCAGTCCTCTCCATATTGATGGGGGCTGGAGCATCTTATTTCAGTCTCACGACATGGGTGTTTGCGGCCTCTTTTCCTTCCCGTGTGGGGGATGCGTGATGTGGCTCCCTACAGAATGATGAGAGAGGAGAGGTGCAAGAGACCAAGAAGGAAGGCACAAGGTTTTTATGACCTAATCGCAGAAATGACGAACCATTACTTCTGCAAACAGGCACACTCGTTTTATTGTGTTTGGCTTTATTGCACCATGCAGAAATTACAAACTGAAATTTTGTGGCAACTCTGCCTCCAGCAAGTCTATATGGCCCTGTTTTTCCACCAGGATTTGATTACTTTGTGTCTCTGTGTTACATTTTGGTAATTCTTGAAATATTTTGAACTTTTTCATTATTATTATATTTGTTATGGTGACCTGTGATCAGTGATCTTTGATGCTATTATTGTAATTGATTTAGGACCCCATGAACCATGCCCAAATAAAATAGTGGACTTAATCAGTAAATGTGTGTGTCCTGCCTGCTCCACTGACCTGTGGTTTCCCCAACTCTCTCCTTCTCCTTCTTTTCTATTCCCTGAAACACAGCAATATTGAAATTAGGCTAGTTAATAATCTGACAATGGCCTCTAAAAGTTCGAGTGAAAGGAAAAGTCACACAAATTCCACTTTAAATCAAAAGCCTGAAATGATTAAGCTTAGCCAAGAAGGCATTTCAAAGGCTGAGACAGGCTGAAAGCAAGGCCTTGTGGTCATACGGTCAGCCAAGGTATGGATGTCAAGGAAAAGTTCTTGAAGGAAATTAAAGGTGCTCCTCCAGTGAACCCACAAGTGATAAGAAAGTGAGACAGCCTTATTGCTGATAAGGAGAAGGTTTGAATGGTCCGAATAGAAGTTCAAACCAGCCACAACATTCCCAAAGACCAATCCAGAGCATGGCCCTGATTCTCCTCAATTCTGTGAAGGCTGAGAGAGAGCAGGAAGCTGCAGAAGAAAAGTTGGAGGCTAGCAGAAGTTGGTTCATGAGGTTTAAGGAAAGAAGCATCCCCACAAACTTCTAAAAGTACAGGTGAGGCAGCAGGTGCTGGTGGAGAAGCTGCCACAGGGTATCCACAAGGTCCAGCCATGTAACTAATGAAGATGGCTGCCCTCAACAACAGGGAGGAACAGCCTCCTATAGGAAGTGCAGAGGAACAGCCTCCTATAGGAAGAAGATGCCATGTTGGACTTTCATAGCTAGAGAGGAGAAGTCAATGCCTGGCTTCAAAGGCTGAGTCTCCTGTTAGGGGCGAATGCAGCTGGGGACTTCAAGTTGAAGCCACTGGTCACTGACCCTTCTAAAAATCCTAGGCACCTTAAGAATTATGCTAAATCTACTCTGCTTGTGCTCTATCAATGGAACAACAAGGCCTGAATGGTAGTACATCTGTTTACAACAGGGTTCATTCTGTATTTTAAGCCCACTGCTGACACCTACTTCTCCGAAAGATTCCTTCCAAAATATTACTGCTTACTGACAATAGCCTAGTCACCAAGAGCTGCGATGGAGAAGGACAGTGAGATGAATGTCATTTTCATGCCTGCGAACATGACATCCATTCTGCAGCCAATTGATCAAGAAATAATTTTGACTGTCAGGTCTTATTATTTAAGAAATAGATTTCATAAGACTACAGCTGCCATAGATGGTGGTTCCTCTGGTGGATCTGAGCAAAGTAAATTGAAAGCAGTCTTGAAAGAATTCAGCTCTAGATGCCATTAAGTACATTCAAGACTCATGGGAAGAGGTCAAAGTATCAACATCAACAGGATTTTGGAAGAAGATGATTCCAGCCCTCATGGTGACTTTGAGAGGCTTCAGACTTCAGTGGAGGAAGTCACTGAGATGTGGTGGAAACAGCAAGAGAGTTATAATTAAAAGTGGAGCCTGGAGATGTGACTGAATTGCTTCAATCTCATGATCAAATGTAAATGGATCAGGAGCTGCTTCTTATGGATGAGCAAAGAAGTGGTTTCCTGAGATGGAATGTGCTCCTGGTGAAGATCTTTGAAATAACAACAGGATTTAGATTATTATATACACTTAGCTGATAAAGCAGCAACTAAGGAGAAGGCTGCCTCCAATTTTGAAAGAAATGCGACTGTGGGCAAAATGCCATCAAACAGCATCGCATGCTATAGAGAAACTGTTCATGAAAGGAAGAGTCGATCCATGTAGCAAACTCCATTGCTGTCTTATTATAAGAAATTGCCACAGCCAGCCCATCCTCAGCACCCACACCCTGATGAGTCAGCAGCCGTCAACATCGAGGCAGAACCCTCCACCAGCACAAAGATTACAACTCGCTGAAAGCTTGGATGATGGTCAGCACTTTTTTTGGAATAAAGTATTTTTTAAATTAAGGTATATGCATTGCTTTTTAAAGACATAATGCTATTGCACACTTAACATATTACAGCATAGTGTAAATATAACTTTATATGCAATGGGGAACCAAAAATTGTTTGACTTACTTTATTGTGCTATTTGTTTTTATTGCAAACCCCCAATATCTCCAAAGTATGCCTGTATTCTGCTGGCCACACAGACCAAGTCTGATACAGACTGGGAGAGAACTATGCAGGGATCTGAATACCAAGAGGCAGAGCTTATTAGGGACCAGCTTGGAGACTTCCCAAGTATGGTGCCCATATGAAAGAGATGGCACTTTCAAATTAGGATAACTTGAGAAGTTGTGAGTGTGTGTGTGTGTGTGTGTGTGTGTGTGTGTGTGTGTGTGTGAATAGTTTGCTTTCTTACAAAGGGACGATTTACAAAGATGTGTACAGGGAGCAGGAGCTAGAAGTAGCTCTGTTATACCCCTACACCCAAAAGGACAAGAGGAGGGAGAAGTCACTGAAACTCGAAGGAGAGAGAATCAGGTGATTCTGTTGGGAGACACAGCCAGATGTGCTAGGACGTGCAGGAGCTGGGCACTCGCATCTTTTCCCAACTCTGCATTCAGTGATATCACATTAGTAGCCACATAGGTTGGTGTAGTCACGTTACACCACAGAAATTAGCAAATACTATAAGCCAGAACTTTTTCTTCTTCTTTTTTCCAGAGAGATAGTTCTTAAACATTTGCAGGCATGCTGCTGAATACAGCTAGCCAGAAGCAGCTCTTAACGTGGGAGCTAAGAACACACACACCCAGACCTCACTTGCAAGATAGAAAGAGGACCAAAATCAGACAGGAAGCAGAGACACGGGAGCCTCTTGACTTCTATTCAAACCACCCCTGGGGGAGGCAGCAGGTGGAAGAGGGTAGGGAGCAGCTTGGCACAGCTAGGCCGCCTATCAAGCATGATTCTCCAGTTTGATCGTGAGCGACTGCGCAAACAGAGACCCAGTTTACTGAGAGAGAAAAACATGAGGTATCATTTGGCATAATAGTCCCTAATTATACTTTCCTTCCCATCCTGGTCGCCCCTGCTTTTCTGCATCAACAGACATGACTTTGCCACAACTGAAAATACTGGATTTTCTAGCAGGGTCAGCAACTGAGTTCATAGTTTTGTTTGTTTTTATTAAAAAAAAAATTTAACTATAGAAACTGACGCTGGATAAGCTAAGGGATAATTTATTAGAAAGTAGTGACGAGAGAGCTCAGGGAATTGAGAAAAAGAACTAAAGAAGGAGCTTAAAAAAGGGCAGAACCAGGGCGGCTGTGGATATCCCAGGAGATCTCCTTAGAGCATCTCTGTTGAAATAAATCCCATTCCATTTTTTTTTTTTTAACAGTCCTGACTCTGCTGAAGATGCCCTCTCCTAGAATAAAATTCGAATGGCCACCTTTGGTCAATGATTACTTTTGGCAAATAGAAGACAGGCCTCCTTGATTAGCAGTCCCAATGGGGCTGTCATAATACGGGACCAGTAATTACCAACAAGGAATTCAAAGTGCTGTTAAGAACAGGAGGGCGAATGGGTGCTGGGAAGCCACGGTGCAGTCAATGCCCACTGCAATCAAGGACATGACCTTGCTGCAGGGTCCTTCCTGAGCCAGCGGGCCGGGGCCATTAATGTGGAAGAAACTGGGAATTAATTCTTCTTTAAAAATCTCTAGCCATGATGTCAGGAGTTCCAAATGTCAGACTGCTTTACAAGAGTTAACACTGAAAAGTCACAGGTATGTAAGTAAATGTTGGAACTAAAATAAATATGAAACTGAAAGAAAAGCTGAAATGTTCTAATGTGTAAAAGGAAGGTTAAATGCCACTGTTTTGCTAGACCTCACGAACAGATAAATATGCTCCAGTAGGATTCGGAGTGGAAAAAGATAGAGCAGGCTGTTAGTAGTATGAATCTGTAGGAACCCTTCTGGTTACCTCAGTTGTAAATATGAGTTAAGAGAAAATGCCTGACTTTCAAGGCCGCGGGCAGTCGACCTGCCTTGCTCTCGGGCTCTCTCCTCCATTCCTCTAGGCTCTGCTTCCCTCCAAGCCCCAGCACCCCTGTGCTGTCCCCTCCAAGGCTTCCCGGACCGGCTCACCCCGGTCCAATCCACAGCTACGGAGCATTTCTTGTTGCTACTCGGCACTTCCCGACATCCCCTCGTGTTGTCACACATCTTCTGATGTGTGCGCCCTGGACCTCACCCAGGGCCCAAGGAATCGAAGGCGAGATCTGTCTGATGATGAGAAGTTGGCTCTTGGAGGTTTAATGTAACTTTTAAAAAACTTGGCCCTTCTTTCCTTTTCTAGTTCCTCTTCTGCCTAAACCTTGAACATATGGGCCTTACTGAGGATTTGCCCTCCTTCCTTTTTTCCTACCCCACAATGTTCTTGAGAATTAATGAGAGTGTATGTGTGAAGGTCCGATCAGGACCTGTCCCCCAGTGTTCCAATGTTGTCTTATGCTCTTTCCGCAGTGAGCCGAGACCTCCCAAGCCCACAGGAAAACCCTTGCAATGGCTGCTATTGCTGACGGTATTCCCCATACAAAGGGGCCATTCCCTCGTGATCTCGCCCACAGGGCAGTTTCAGCTGGATCTTTGAGGGGCTGACTCTCCGTCTGCCTCCAGATGACTCATCTCCCAAGCCCTGGCCCATGTTTCTATCTGGATGCTCTGCAAACATCCCAGGCTCACCACATCCTGACCTGAACTCATCCTTCCCTACAGATCTGGTCCTTTTTATTGAAGCACTTGATCACTAGTCCTAACTGGGCTATGGAGGTAACTTATGCTTGAAATTGCAGAAACCTTTCAGCTCCACCATATCCCTCTCACCCTCTGCCCACCAACAGCCGGGTTGGGTCTGCAACTGTGTTCCTAATGTTCCATTTCCTCTGCAGCCCCATGTCTGACCTTTTAAATCTCATCTCAAACCTTGCAAAAGCATCCTGACTAGTCCCTCTGTCTCTGTCCCCCACCTCAGCCCATGTTGTATGTACACTGTCATTAGGGTTCTTTGCTGAGACACTGATACCTTATCAAACCCCAGCACTCTCCCCACACACACTGAAGCTTTTAGTTTCCCTGCTGTTGAACGTAAGCAATGCAAGCTGTTCAGTTTGTAGCCCCAACCAAACTTCCTGGTCTCATCTCCTCTCCAAGCCCCAAACCTAAAGCTTCCCCTCTCATTTCCAGAATATGCCCTCCACCGCCACACAGCTAACATCGTCCAAATTGTTTCCTTTGTCTCGAAGTCTTGACCCACCCAACAGCTTCCTAATCTTGCTTCTTCCAAGACACATCACTCATTTTAACAGGTAAAATTAATGGTTCCTTCAAGTAATAACTACCCACTAAAGGGAACTGAGTATGGGGAAGGGGATTTCCATCCATTGTCACATTTAATCCTTATCACAATTGAGCAAGTCAGGTACGACAGGCCCATGATCCCTTATCAGAAGCCATGAGGCCAGCTGTGCTTCCAAATTCAGAATGTCATGTTTTTTAGAAAAGTAATAGTGGAATGTGCCTCAGTTTCCCCATCTGTAAAATGGGGAGGATAAGTCCTAGCATAGCACCTCTCTCACAGGATTGCTGTGAAACAAGCCATGTGTTCCTTCAAAGAAGGGCCCAGTGAAATGCCCTCATTAAATGCACTGTGGGGGTCTATTTATTTGACCGTCATAAATAATAGCTAATAGCTTATGGACAATCCCTTACTAGGAAGGTAAAGGGCTCCAGCTTCCAAGGCCACTGCCTCTATCTCAGGGACGTCATTCGGGTGGTGGTGAGAGCTCTCATTTTGGCAGCTGTTTTTTCCTCTTCTTCCTTTACTCTCTTCCCCAGCTGCTTACAGCATCTACTCAGCATTTCCCATCGAAACCACCGGCCTCCTGCCACTGCAGGAAAAACTTCATATTTCGGCCTATTTTACTATTAATTCATAATTTTTCTGGCAAAAAAAAATACGCATTCCCTTCTCTGACCAAAATACCTCATGATGGTTGTGCTAATTTTTTAGGAATTCTATGAAACCATCACAAACTCATTTCCTTTACTCTTCAGAGGGCCCGACGCAGAAGAGACCAGGAAGGCAGGGCACGCAGGGCTGGCAGGGACGTGAAGATCAGCCAGCGTGGAAAACAGGGTTCCTTCAGTCATCTGCTCGTCTGAAGACACTGAGGAGCAGGAAGGCACGCTGAGCTGCTCAAGCTCACGCGGCCCCCGGCGGCACCCCACCAGCCCCTGGCTGTGCACCAGCCTGCCTGTCCCTTCCACACCCCCAGGCGGCCCCTGCTCCCTGTCCGTAGTTGGCTCTCCTAGCACTTCACCGTGGGGAATCAGCATTACATGTCTTGTGTCTGCCTTCTTTCATTCAACACAATGCTTTCGAGATTCATCCATATTGTTGCATGTATTGGCAGAGCATTCTTTTTTATTGTTCAGTAGTATTTCATTATAAAAATATATCACTATTTATCCATTGTGGACATTTGGGCTATGTCCAGGTTTTGACTATTACGAATAAAGCTGCTATGAGCGTCCTTGTATATGGCTTTTTGTGAATATACATTTTCAGTCCCCTTGGCTAAATACTTATAAGTAGGTTTGATGGGTTATTGATTAATTGTACATTTCATTTATGAGAAATTACCATTCGCTTCATATCTTCACCCAAAATTGGGGTTGTCAGGGTTCTTCAGAGAAACAGAACAGGCTATAAAAGGAAACTGCTCACATGACTACAGAGCTGAGAAGCCTCATGATCTGCCGCCTACAAGCCGGAGACCCAGGGGAGCGAGAGGTGTACTTCCACAGTCCAGAGGCCTGAGAACTACGGGAGCGGATGATGAAGGCCCAGTCAAGGGCTGGGGAAGCTGAGGTGACCCTACTGCAGTAATAAGGCAGAAAAAAAGGGGGAAATCCCTCCTTCCTCCATCTTTTGTTCTACTCAGTCCCTCATTCTCTTTACGGAGTCCATTAATTCATATACTAACCTCATCCGGGCACATCCTTATAGATACACTCTGAAATAATGTCGAACCAAATATCTGGGGATCCCCTGATCCCGTCAAAGTGACACATGAAATTAACTACCATATTAGTCTTTAAATTTTTAGTCTCCTTGTGGGAATGAAGTTGTATTTATTGTGATTTAAATTTGCGTTTTCCTGAGGATTTTTCACATGACCATTGGCCATTCTCCACACGTCCTTATGTAAGAGGTGTTTTCAAATCTTTTGCCCATTTTTAATTCAGTTACGTTTGTTCTTTTAATATTGAGTTGTAAAAGTTCTTTATATATTCTGAATACAAGTCATTTATCAGATATCTGTGTTCCAAATATATTCTTCCAATCTGTGGCTTGCATTTTCCTTTATTAAAGATGTCATTAGAAAAACTCATTTAAAACATTTTAATGAACTCTAATTTATCATTATTTTCCTTTATGGATGGTGTTTTTTGTATTCTATCAAAAATACCCTTTTAAAAAATGTACTCCAATGTCACAAAGATTTTATTTTTCTTCAGAAGCTTTATTTTTAGTTTTGTATTTATGTCTATGACCCATTTTGATTTATTTTTGTGTATGGTGTGAGGTGAGAGTCAAGGTTCATTTTTTCCAAAAAGATTTCTAGGTGTTTCAGCACCATTTGTTAAAATAGTGTATTTTCCCACTGAATTATCTTTGTGCCATTGTTGAAAATCAGTGGGCTGTGAATGTATATCTCTACTTCTCTTCTGTTCTGTTAGCTGTATGACTACTGTTACGGCAGACCACACTGCCTTGATTACTGCACTTTATAGTATGGTTTTAAATCAGATAGAGTAATTTCTTCAACTTTCTCTTTTTCAAAAGCATTTTGGCTGTTCTTGGTCCTTTGTAATCGGTTTGTCAATTTTTAAAAAAAATTTTGATTGGAATTGCATTAAATGTATAGATCAATTTGGGGAGAATTGATACCTTAACAATATGAAGTCTTCTAATCCATGAATATGGTATATTCACCATTTATTTACACTTTAAATTCTCTCAGCAAAATTTTGCATTTTTCAGTGCTTAGGCTTTGTACATATTTAATTTTCCATAAGTATTACATTTTTAAATGTTATAAGGACAATTTTAATTTCATTTTCACATTGTTCATGTCATTGTACAGAAATACAATTGACTTGTATTTTAGCCTTATATGTTGAGCACTCAAGAATTCTAGTAGCTTTTTTCTTGGTTCTTCAGGATTTTCTATGAATACAATCATTTCATATACAAATAAAGCCCCTTTACTTCTTCATTTTCAATCTGCATGCCTTCTATTTCTATTTCTCTTTCCCTTTTCCCCCATATTGCCCTGCTAGGACCTCTAGTACAATGTTGAACAGAAATGGTGACAGTGGACAAGCTTGCTGTACTGCCAATTCTTGGGAGAAAACATCCAGTTTTTCAACATAAAGGATGATCTTAGACAAGACTTTTTGTTTTGTTTTGTAGATGTCCTCTCGAAAGTTGAAAGTTACCTCCTCTTCTAAGTTTACTGAAAATTTTTATCAAAATTCACTCTCCCTATGATTACACTGATGATGGCTAAGTGTTAACCAACTTTGTATTCCTAGAATAAACCCTCACTTTTTCATGATGCATTATCATTTTCATATCTTGCTGAATTTGACATGCCAAAGTTTTGTTTAGGATTTTTGCATCCATGCTGATGAGGAATACTGGTCTGTAGTTTTCTTTTCTTGTAACAGCTATGACTGCTTTTGGTGTCAGGTTAATACTGGTCTCATGAAGTGAGCTGGATATTATGTCTTCTTCTTGTGTTTTCTAAAACAGTTTGTAAAGGATTTGTATTATTTATTCCTTAAATGTCTGACAGAATTCTCCAGTGAAGCCATCTGGGTCTGGAGTTTTCTTTATGGCAAGGTTTTAAATTATTAATTCAATTTCTTTAATAGATACAAGAGTATTTGGATTTTCTATTTCTTCTTACATCAGTTTGGTAAATTGAGTCTTTCAAAGTTGTCTATTTCATCCAAGTTGTCAAATTTACTGGCATAACTTATTTAGCATATCTTATTATCCTTTCATGCCATTATCCTACAGTTCTGTTCCCTCTTTTATTTCTAATTCTGTTAATTTGTACCTTCTCTTTTCACTGATCTTTTCGAAGAAGCAACTTTTGGTTTCATTAATATTCTCTGTATCTGTTTTCTGTTTCATTGATTTCTGCTCTTCTTTCTAACTGCTTCCTTTGAGTTGAATTTGTCTTCTCTTTCTAATTTCTT
Organism: Smutsia gigantea; assembly: GCA_032199065.1. Classification (NCBI taxonomy): domain Eukaryota; kingdom Metazoa; phylum Chordata; class Mammalia; order Pholidota; family Manidae; genus Smutsia; species Smutsia gigantea. The sequence goes on along the minus strand of JAVSCE010007330.1, from coordinate 6,229 downwards.
AATGTTAAATCTTAGATCCTCGATTTTACACCTTTTCTCCTTTTCTAAAACAAACATTTAAAGCTATAAATTTCACTCTAAGCACAACTTTAGTAAAACAAATTTTGATATGTTCTATTTTCATTTTCATTCAATCAAAATATTTTCTTACTTCCTTTGGGATTCTTCTTTGATTCATGGGTTATTTAGATATGTGCTGTTTAGTTTCAAACTATTTAGTGATTTCCTGTTTATCTTATTTGTCATTTGATTCTATCGTGGCCAGAGAACATACTATGTAAGATTTTAGCCTTTTGATTCCTATTGAGACTTTTTCATGGCACAGAACATGGTGTCTCTTAGTGAATATTCCACATATACTTGAAAATATGTGTGATATGCAATTGCTGAGCGAGTGTATTGTTCTATAAATGTCAATTAGGTTATAGTGGTTGATAATGTTGCTCAGAACTTGTATATCCTTACTGATATTTTGGCTGTTCCTTATTAATTACTGAGAGAAGTGTATTAAAATTTCCAACTATATCCATTTGTCTCTTTCTCCCTTTATTTCTATCAGTTTTTGCTTCAGGTATTTTGAAGCTCTACATGTGTAATCATTATGCATAGCAATATATAATATACCATTATAAAATGTCCCTCTCTGCCTCTTATTAAAATTTTCTTAAATTCTATTTTATCTTTTACTAATTTAGTCACTCTAGCTTTCTTACACTTATTGTTTGTCATATATATATATATATTTGATACTTTTACCATATTTGTGGCTCTGTATTTTAAATGTGTCTTTCATAGACAGCAAATAATTTGGTCTTGCTTTTTTATCCAGTCTGTCTGAAAATCTCTGCTTTTTGTCTGGAGTGCTTAGTCAATTTAAATAATGTAATTGTTGATCTGATTGGATTTTGTTCTAGCATTTTACTATTTGCTTTCTATTCGTCTCATCTATTGTTCCTCTGTTCCTCCTTTCTTACCTTCTTTTGTATTAATCAATTATTTGTAGCATTCCATTTTAATTCCTCTATTGAATTTTTTAGCTGTATCTTTTTTAGCATTATTTCTTTAGTGATTGCCCCAGGGATTGCAATCTTTAATTTATCACAATCTACTTGGAATTGATGTTGAATTAAATCTAATGTTGAAATACAGGAACCCTATAACAATATGGTTCTGTTTAACATTGTCACCCACATCTTTGAGCTAGTGTTATATGTATATATCTGTAAGTATTATAAACCAAATAATACTAGATCTCAGGTTTCTGTTCTATTATGCTTGACTTGTGGTGAGATATTCAATTTCAAACAACATTCTTAATGTAACCTGCTCCAAGAAGGTGAAGCCCAGTTTCTCATTGCATTAAAAAGTGTCCTCAAACATTTCATGTCTTTAAGGCATTATAAAAGCTAGTGATGAGATCACTAATCATCAGAGAAATGCAGATTAAAACCACAATGAGATATCACCTCACACCAGTTAGGATGGCCAACATCCAAAAGACAAACAACAACAAATGTTGGCAAGGATGTGGAGAAAAGGGAACCCTCCTACACTGCTGGTGGGACTGCAAATTAGTTCAACCATTGGGGAAAGCAGTATGGAGGTTCCTCAAAAAACTCAAAATAGAAATACCATTTGACCCAGGAATTCCACTCCTAGGAATTTACCTTAAGAATGCAGCAGCCCAATTTGAAAAGGATAGATGCACCCCTATGTTTATTGCAGCACTATTTACAATAGCCAAGAAATGGAAGCAACCTAAGTGTCCATCAGTAGATGAATGGATAAAGAAGATGTGGCATATATACACAATGGAATATTATTCAGCCATAAGAAGAAAAAAAATCCTACCATTTGCAACAACATGGATGGAGCTAGAGGGTATTATGCTCAGTGAAATAAAAAAAAAAAAAAAAGACAAGTATCAAATGATTTCACTCATATGTGGAGTATAAGAACAAAGAAAAAATACTGAAGGAACAAACAGCAGCAGACTCACAGAACCCAAGAACGGACTAATAGTTACCAAAGGGAAAGGGACTGGGGAAAATGGGTGGGAAGGGAGGGAAAAGAGGGAAAAGGGGCATTACAATTAGCAGACGTAATGTTGGGGGGGCACAGGGAGGGCTGTACAACTCAGAGAAGACAAGTAGTGATTCTATAGCATCTCACTACGCTGATGGACAGTGACTGTAATGGGGTTGGTGGGGGGGACCCAATGAAGGGGTAGTTTAATACCCATAATATTGCACATGTAATTGTAGATTAATGATACCAAAATAAATTATATTAAAAAAATTTTTTTAATTACTTGAAAAAAAAAAGCTAGTGATGAGGAAAGCTGCGAAGCTCACTGAGGTTTCTTCCTTGCCTCTAAAACAAACATTTGAAACATTTCAATTTCAAAGTTGAAAGAGAATTAAAAATCCTCTAGTGAGCACTCCCCTTTTGTATGCAAATAAGTGATATCCAGACGTGTTAAGGTTTGATTGAAGATCACATGCACTCGTTCATTTAGTAATTCACTTAAACACTCACCATTCATTCTAAAACACTTATTAAGTGTTTACCATATACCTGCCACTGAAGATTAAAAAATGAGTAAGAACTAAAATTCATTGAATTATATGCTTAAAACAGGTGAGTGTTATGAGAGGCAAATTATACTTCAGATAAAGTTGCTAAAAAATGAGTAATACCCAGTCCTTTCTATCAAGTAGATCACAGTGTAACAGGAGAGTAAGACACACATAAACAACAGCAGTAAAATGTGTGCATGCTGTAACAGACCCAGATGCTTAACCGTTTATCCCCAGAGTACCCTGGGGCTCAGGCTTGGATTGCTTACTTTTTCTTCTACAACCACTCCCTTCATGATCTCAGTGCCATGGCTTTAAATATCAATTGCATGTGATGACTCCAAAATTTTAATCTCCAGCAGATCTCTCTCCCAAACTTCAGACTCATACATTCAACTGACAGCCTGACATCTCTCCTTTAAAGGCTAATTAGCATCTCAAACTGAATACATGCATACCAGATTCTTAATATTCCTCTCCCTGACTGCTCCTTCCATAACCTGCATCATCTCGATTCATTAACAACTCCATCTTTCCAGTTGCTCAGGCCAAAAACCTCTGAGTCATCTTTGACTTGTTTCTTTCTCTCCTGTAATCCATCATAAAATCCCATGGACTCCACCCTCATCATACATCCAGAGTCTGACCACCTGTCACCACCTCCCCTGCTGCAAACGCTGGTCCAAACCACCATCTTCTCTTGCCTGGACTATTGCCTCATCCCCCAGCAGTCTGTATTCTATAAGCCAGAGGAAACTTTAAAGATGTAACTCAAATTAAGTCAATTCTCTGATCAAATCTTCCATCAGCTTCCCATCTCACTGCTAGGAAAAGCCAAATCTGTCACAATGGCCTCCATGAGCCCATAAACTCTGGGCCCCATCTCCATCCCATTACCCTTCCAGTCTCGTCACTAATGCTGTTCCTTCCACTCATGCTGTTCCACGCACATGGGCTTCCTTGTTGGCCCTCGAATGTTACTGGCAAACTCCAACCTCAGGGCCTTTGCACTTGCTGTTCCCTCTACCTGGAGCTCTCTTCATCACATATCCCATTGCTTACTCCCTCACCTCCTTCAGAAGTCCCTGCTCCCATGTCACCTTCTCAACCAAGTCTCCCCCAGTTATCCAGTTTCAATTCGTAAGTCTCTCCCTTACCCAAACACTTATACACCCTCTCCTGGACTTCCTATTGCCTTTCTGCTCTACTTTCTCCATAAACACTTATCACCTTTTATATACTACATAAATAATTTATTTGGTTCACTGTCTGCTTATTCCTAATAGGCCAACAGCCCTATGAAGGCTTGTCTGTGTTGTTCACCACTGCTTTCCCAGCATCTAGAACACTAGACATTCAATAAAATATTGGATGAGTGAATCAATGTGCCCAGTACCCTAGAGAAGAAAATGAATGGGTTTTCTGCTGTGCCCAGGCCAGGTCTGTTTGTTCATTTGGGGAGTAGCTAAGATGGGAGAAAGAGTTAGGGAAGAGTTAACCATGGAAGTGGCAGGTGAACTTAGCTATGAAGGATAATCGGGAATTTTCCAGACTGAGGTCATTCCAGGTTAAAAGAACAGCATGTGCAGGAGCAAAACATTTCACAAAAGCGTGACATGGTCATAAAATGCCAGGGAGTTGAGTATGACCCTGGGAAGGGTGGAGCAGGGAAGTGAATCGGTGGGTCCGGAGAGCAGGCCTGGAGGGCTAGTCCAAGCCAAGCCATGAAAGGCTGGGGCTGATGAGACGAGTCCCCGACTCCCGCTCAGTGCCTTGCCCACTGCTTCCTGAGGGCTCCCTTTTCAGTCTAGACTTCTTTTTGCTTTACCTACTGTAGGCTGGTACCTTTGCTGCCCACATTTTCCTTTATAAATGAAAAGGCATTGATGATCCCAGAGTTTCAGATTTAAGACAAGTGAGTACAAAAATATGTACATTTAAAAAAGCCAAAGCCATTACAATTAGCAGATGTAATGTTGGGGGGGCATGGGGAGGGCTGTACAACTTAGAGAAGACAAGTAGTGATTCTATAGCATCTCACTACGCTGATGGACAGTGACTGTAATGGGGTTGGTGGGGGGTACCTGATGAAGGGGGTAGTTTAATAATCATAATATTGCACATGTAATTGCAGAATAATGATACCAAAATAAATTATTAAAAAAAGCCAAAGCCAAAAGGGTTGATATTTGAAATAGATTATAGATTTTTGATTACTCAAATCCAAAGAACTGAAATAATCAAAACTTTCAAAGAAACCACAGCTAGTGCCTAGTGCAAGCCTATTCACATCATCAGTTTAGAGTTGAAGCATTGTGGAAAAAGAATGCCAATGATGTAACATATAGAGGGCTATGGAAACATGTAAATTTGGGGGGATTTAAAAATGTCTTCCATATTTTTTGGCAACTAGCAGCTGTTAAACTGACACTGATATTATATTGCTATTATATATTTGAATGGTTAAATTAAGCAATGAGTAGGAAATTGTATGTGGTAAACTCATCATGGACTATAATATTAGCTTAAGTGATATTTCTTGTACTTCAATTCTCCTTAATTAGATTTGTAAAGCTGAAGATCTTGCACCTCTTTATTAACTTTGTCAGAGTTAAGTATTAAATATTAAACATAGACAATGAGCAGAACAATTATACAGTCATCCATTCAACAAATATTTGACAGCCTATTACAAGCAAGGAATGTAATTTAGTTTTGGATTCCAAATGACACAAAAGCCAAGTAACTTTCTCTTAAAATAACCATGATGAATACATTTACCTAGAGTGTGAAGAATAACCATTCAAATGAATCTGTAAATTTGCAGTCTCATTTGATTAAGATGAAACAGTTGTGAGAATCCCCCGAAAGTCCCATGGAAAGCATACTATTTCCACTGGTTTATGTGCACCAAATGACTCAAACTTTGTTGGAAGTAGTATCTGCCTGTATTTGCCTTCAAACAAGGATGCCTCTTAAGATCTTATATTGCAGTTGACTCAGCTCCCATCCAGTACTTGATAGCTTATACTATTATAACAAGACCTATTTCTTGTGTATTAACATATATATCCATAGCACTTGCATTCATTAATTTTGTCATTGTTGAATTGTCATTGACATACAATATTATATTAGTTTCAGGTGTAAATATAGTGATTCAGCACTTACATACATTACAAAGTGACCCCACAATAAGTCTAGCTACCTCTATCACCATACAAAGTTGTTACATATTATTAATTATATTCCCTATGCTGTACGTTCTATCCCTGTGCCTTAATTATTTTATAACAGGAATTTTGTAGCTTTTAATCTCCTTCCCCATTTTGCCCATTCCTCTACTCTTCTCCCCTCCAGGAACCACCAGATTTGTTCTCTGTTTCTATGAGTCTGTTTGCTTTTTTGTTCATTTTGCTTTTTAGATTCCAAATATAAGTGAAATCATATAGTATTTTTTCTCTGACTTATTTCACTTAGCACCATACTCTCTAGATCCATCCATGTCATTGCAAATGTCAAGATTTCATTCTTTTTTATTGCTGAGTAATATTTCATTGTATACATAGCCACATCTTCTTTATCCATTCATCTATCTATGGATACTTAGATTACTTCCCTATCTTGGCTATTGTAAATAATGCTGCAAT